>JANEYF010003324.1:1042500-1191902 GCA_029963845.1 Rhamnusium bicolor | reverse complement strand
AGAAATTATTATTATTATTATTATTATTATTATTGAGATTTTAGTTATTACAAAGCATTATTAAAGTATCTATTGATACTTTAATAATGTAAACTGAAATAATCTATTGGTTATTTCAGTTTTCAACAGAAAGCTATAACTGTGCGGAAACTGAACAATCTTTATGGAATTTTAAGACCTAGTAAATAAAATGTAATTTAATTTTCACACATTTTCAGATAGTGCAGACGTATTAGTTATGTTTTACATATGTCCTCGGCGACAAAATTGAAAATAAATTTTCTCTTTATAGGATTGTTGGAATTGTATTTCTAAACAACCTATAAAGTCCTCACCAATCTGGCCTGTACTAAGTCCACCGCCATCTTGAAGTAATGGCAAATCTAGGGCATCTTTGTCAGGTGCTTCCCAATTATCCCAGAAACAATTCGTTTTACGTAAAAAATGTATAAAACTAAATTGAACGAGCGTACAATTTCCTACGAGACTGCTATATTAGTTTGCGGAAAAAAAGGTAACCAAGGAACTAATTACATCAAGATGTGAAAATTTATTTGAAATTTTATTGTTAAATTTCATTTTACGAAAACATCCTAAAGACTTCTGAATTCATTTAAAATTATTTGTTCTTCGATTTTAATTATTTATGAGGATTACATCATAACCATGAATATATTAAATAAACAACAATACATATGAATATAAAAATGAAATACAATAACAACTTTTAACCACTTCTTCTCTCAAAAATCTGGAAGACTGGAAGTTGGAACAACGTGAGCTATAGCACAGGTAAATTTTTTGTCACTTTAACCTCTTAATGACCACAATACCTGAACATTTTTTTCCTAAATATGGTTTGATATATCATATTTAAACATCTGATAATGTTTGAAAAAATATTTATTGATTTTTGTAAAATAAAGTTGGTTTGTTCCTCAGTGGGCACCTATGGATATTATATCATCTTTTACAAATGAAAAGAAGTGAAGCAATTTCTCGTTTTAGTGATACACAGATGCACTTCACATTTGATACAATAAAAAAAATTGTTTAGTCCGCAATTTGGAAGTACTTTGTCTTGTTTCTTTCTCACATAGCCAACAACCAAGCTGATTACGCCGAACATCGAACTGAGGAATTGGTTTGGTTAGTCCTCGTTAATTTTTATCATGTAAAGAACAGTTGGAAGTAATTAATTGCCCTAGCAATTTTTGGCCAATCATCTGGGATTGGTGGAGTAAAATTAGATGATGGCATTGGCGATTCAAGTGGTTTTACAGAAGTCCATTCATATTCTGTCTTTGATGACAATCTACAGGTCTATCATCATCATCGTCATCAGAAGAAACGTCGTCATTAGTCTCTAGTTCGTCCTGTGCAAACTCATAGTCCTTATCAGAATCACTAAGACCTTCGCCTTCACTACCAGAAGGTATTTCTTGTGATATTTTTCTAGTAAGTAGTGCTCATAGTTCAATATAAAACAACAAACTCTTGGAGAGAATAAGTCCCCTTGTAAATTGTAATTGTTCTATACTAGGAACAAAACAAATGATTAACATGGACCAGTGTTCCACTTCAGGTACATACTGTATAGATTTTTTCTTAAAATCTATGTATGCTGCAATAAATTACAACATTATAGAAATATAGTACTATATTTTTATAAAATTTAATTACGTAATTTTGTGATTTTTCCAAAGCAAATTTTGACAGCACAAACGGCAAATCAAACTTTCAACTGACTAAATATAACTTAGGCTAGCACTTTGCAGATGGGTGCACAATGCTTTATATTTGAAATATACGTCTCCAAAGTGGTACACGGGACTATAACAGACGTCTAAACTTGAAATTATTGTTTGAGTACTTGTTTAAGGTGTATTTACTAGTACGATCCTAATCTGACACAACGATCGTTAAGAGGTTGATGATAATAATTAGCACCACCACAAAAATGAGTTACACATAGAGAAACGCAGACATACAACCATTCTCACCGACATTACCAGTGCCGGTGGCTAGATGCAAACCCGCAGCTACGATAGATAGGTTTCTAGTCACATTTGCCGTCACGAGTTCTAGCTAACTATGCCACTGCACTGAGCCGGTAAAACATTAATTCATCTTACAATTTGGTTCTTATCAAAAATCTTGAATTTTATACAACGCAATTCGATTTTTGCCGGAGGCGCCCGTACCATCGATAAAAATATTAATTGCATAAAACTTGTGTTTATACAGGGTGGCCCATAATTATGTACATTCCCACATTCCACCAGAAAAAGTACCTTGCATTTTATATATAAGCATTTGTCTTAAATCAGTTCATAACGATGGTACAACCTCTTAAAGGGGGTAAGTACAACACAGTTATTTTCCAATAAATTCGAAGTCTTAAGTTACAAAAATAAAATTTGGACCATTTATTAATTGCATAAAGTTACATATTCAATTTTTATCTAAATAATTTTTCTGTCTTATTTTTTTAGGCATTCAAAATGGAAATGGTACCAATGGTAACAACTGCATAAAAAAAGTGCTGTGTCAAAAAAGCATCAAGGATCATTGCTAATCAACTAAGTCCCAATGGTGACAAAACAGAATGTTGCATATTCAAAATTCAAAAAATTTAAGCATTTGTTTGTTGTGGAAATAAGCACGAGTAAAATATGCTAAATAGTATGAACAGTACAAGAGGAAAACGATGTCACATTTTAGCAGTGCTGAGGGAAATTAATAAATAAAGAAAAGATTCAATAATTTTTGTATAATGTCTCTCAAGCCCAAAATAATAACATTACATAATTGTTTCTGACTAATGACTAATATTTTATTATATTTACATATCAACGAAATACGAAATAATAAATAACAAGTCTCAAACGCAAAAAAGTAATAATCTCAAAATATTCAAAAGATTCCAACTAAAAACAATTAATGACGCAAGTACCAACAGTTTTGTATGTGTCTTTCCCTACCAAACAGACCATATTTATTTGATTTCTCTGCTTGCTCCGATGGATGTAAATCGTGTAATCGTAAATCGAGGTGGACTTCGTAAAACGTTCGTTCGTAAAACGAGATGGTCTTACACCGTTTTTCGTATTTTTTTCATAATTAATCAATTTTTGAAAGAAATTTTAAGGGTCTAAGATGTGTCTTTGGTTCACCATAAATAACTGGCAAATTATATGAATGCTTAACTAGGCAATTTATAGTAGTATAAGTAGAATGTACAATGTCTTCAAAAAAGGAGGCTATCCTAATTTGTTTGTTGGAATGTAAATATACAAAGTCGTAAATTTCAATTATTATAAATGCAAAAAGTAAAGTGCATTTTCTAGTTCAGGATGGAAACCTTTTTGTCGTTGTACGTAAGTCACGACAAACTACGAAAATGATCAAAGTTCATCATTTCAACGTAAATTTCAGAAATATGTCATTGATTGAAGGTATATTTCACAATTTTCAACCGATATTCAGAGATATCGAAAAGATTTCAAGATTTCACTGAAGCTTCAAGTTAATTTCAAAAATTTACAAATTCGATGAAGTTCTCAATGATTGCTATTAGAATTCAAAGATTTCAAAAATGGCTGCAAGTGAGATTACAAGTGAAATAATTTCACCAGCAAATCGCTCATGGAGATGATTTAGGGAGCTGTATGACAGAACTATTAGTTTGTCTTAGATCGCTGCTGAAATAGCTTGATTCATGAATGTTGGTTTTAACTTGATTAAAAAATTGACTTTTTCATTTAAACCGTTTAATTAAATTATTTTGCACGTTTCAGAAGCGATCTACTTTCTTTTCAACAGCAAGGGTGATACCCTTTAGAACGTCCTAAATAATTTAATTTAACATGTTCTAATTAAAAAGAAGCAATTTATTTATCCAATTAAAACCAATAAAAAGTTTTTTCTTAATGGGTGGAATTGTACAAATGGACATTAAGCACATGCATTTGTTCGAGTTATATCTGTAGTTACTTCTACTTAGGCTTCTGTAAACAACTGTTTTATGAAAAATAAGCATATAATAAGAGAGTTTTAAGTGCCGTTCTAAATTTGCAGTTTTATCATAGTATACCTTCCAACTAATTCATTATGTTGATGTAAAAATCATATTTATTCTGTGGTTTTACATACAATACACTCACCGCAAAAAAAAACATAAAACTGATCAAATCGTAAAGTTAATTTATATTTTTATCAGCATCACCCATAAATGTAAGCTTATAATAAAATATTTTATGGACCATGGGATCCCGTGATCTTAAATTTGTAATCTGTGCAGCAGCGAGTAATATCATTGTAATTCATTCCCACCCTAACCCCTAAGCTCATTTCACTGCCTGCATACATCTCAACAATTTGAATATACAGCTCGCTATTTGTAGACCGTCTTTGAATTTAAAATTTAATTCAAGGGCCAATAAATCGAAAACCGGAAACTCTCCAATTAGATTGGCTGTGAAATAAGAAAATTGAAGTGGGACTGCTGTTTTCTAAGGAGGTTTCTATCTATAAATCTTGCAACATCAAAATGAAAAGAATAGTCACGTCTGTTAAAAATTTTTCATTAGGTTTTTGATTTCAAAGGGGACAAAAACGCTTTTATAAAGGCAAGTGAAGTATTTAAAATGATACATTAATCAAATCTTTTACTAAGAAATAATGTACAATGCATCCCATAATTCCCGCCCATACTTTGTATTTCATAAACGGGAAGGTGTGTTTAAGAAATTCAAAAAACTTTTTCATTTCATTTATTTTCGAGTTATATTATAAGTAAAGCTGCAAATCGTTTCTGTGTTTCATGGTCGTAGAGTACAGATGTACTTACTGTCGTCGGCATTCACCTCGATCGCGAAACTCTTTCTCCAGTCCAGTCTATTATTAGCTTTCCAGTTGTATACACATTAAGTCACTTGGGCGTATTGCATATTGCTTCTGTGTTTTTATTTTATTTATTGTACTGTATTGTTGATATTAATTTAATAATATAGCATGGCAGACGTACGCAGGGGTAGAAAACGGCCATTTGCTGACAAAATGAATAAATTCATAGGTGAATTCCCGGATTTATTCTATGATGGTGCTAAAATAATTTGTAAAGTGTGCGAGAAAGATTTAATGTGCTGGGATAAGCGTGATTGTGGACTTCACGTAAATAGTGTACACCATAAAAATAAAAAAAAATGGCGTGCCTTCGACAACACAGTTTATGTTTGATTTACTATTAATGCTGATTGCCTGTGATGTTCCGCTGCACACACTCGATAAACAACTATTTCGAGAGTTCTGTAATAAATACAATGCCCAGGTGAAGTTACCAAGTCGCACAACGTTATGTACATAACTATCTACCAACTGTTCACGTAGACATGGTAAATAAGATGAAATGTGAATTAAAAAATACACGGCTGTGGTTATCTGTTGATGAGACAACAGATTGTAAAAAAATTCTATTTTAAATGTTATAGTACGAGTACTGGACCCTCTTAAACCGACAGTTCCACTGTTACTACCTAGCAAAAGACTAAGTCAGTGTACTAGCGAAACAATTACCAGGGTGGTGCTGGAGACCAGAGAGAAAATTTGAACTGTCAAAAAATCAAGTGTTGATGTTTGTGACTGGTGGCGCCGTGACAATGCGTTCGGTAGGCCGTTCTTTGCAAGAACAAGTTTGTACGTTTTTACATGTTACGTGTAAAGTGCATGCTTTACATCTTGTGGCAGAAACTATTCGAAAAGGTTTTCCAGAGGTGGATGCATTAATAGCAAAAAAAGGTGTTTCTTAAATCTCCTAAACGTTTCCGTGCATTTCATAGCAAGTGTCCCGGTATTCCTGAATCACCACAGCCGATTCTTACACGTTGGGGAACATGGTTGCAGGCAGCTTTTTATTATGCTGAATATTTCTGACAAATAAAAGCTGTGATACTACATTTCAATCCAGATGAGGCTGCAGCTATTAAGAAAAGCCAGAAAAAAATTCGAGGATATTTCCGTTGAAACAGCTTTAAAAAATATTGCGAAGAACTATAAACCATTATATGAAAGCATAAAAAAATTAGAAAACAGTGCGTGGTCGTTAGCGGAGTCACTGCAAATAGTGGACGAAGTAAATCTACTGCTACACGCTATAGGTGACGCAACAAATTAGCGCGTTAAAGAAAAGTTCGCAAGTGTGTTAAATAAAGACACCGGTTTTACCAAATTAAGACAAATATGTGATGGTGCAGCCTCAGATCCGTTAAGTGCGTTCAAAGACTATTTTGCTTATGCGTGTATTACATCAGTAGATGTCGAACGGTCGTTTTCAAAATATAAGAATATATTTTCACCAAAGCGAAAATCATTCATAGAGACAACCTGATGCTGTAAAATGGCTATACATCTTCTCCAGTTTGTGATAAGCAAGCTAGTTCATCAAGCTAGTTAAGAGGGTAAGTTTTACATACATTGTTATTAATTGTAACAGTTTATTGTTTCTCGTATTAATTAATTTCGCATACGCCACTGTCCCACGGAACATTTTTGACAGCCTTAATTATAAGCAAACAAAATTTGGGTTAAAGATACGCAATGCATCCACGAGCTCAGTCAGAATTTGAAATCGAACGAGTGAAGAATAAATAATTTATAGACTAAAGTAATGATTTATTAATGTTCAGTTGCGATTATAGTTGTCCTTCATTACGTTATTGTTGTTAATTAATTAATTGGTTAATAATGTAATGAGTAAGTGTTACCTGGACTTTCAATCAAGGAATCCACGGTGTGGGGTGTTTGTGTGAATGGCAGACACGAAACAATTTGTTGTCGGAAGTGGATTAGATGAGAAATTTCTAGAATATTCGAGAAAGTTCTACAGTCTTCTTCTCGGAAATTAGTGGTGACATGGAGAATTAAACTACAGGACAGTGTTTAAGGACAATTTCTGGGCAGAATAGTGACTTTAAAGTGGATTTTCGGGAAGTTTCCGGAACATTCTTTTAAGAAATTGCTGCAGATACGCAAGTGCCACTAACGATAACGTATTGTAGGCTTGAAAACAAGACTATTAGTGCAATTTTGGGAAATTTCTGGAACATTATTTGGAAACCAGTGAAGATATGTAAATTGTGTCAACGGGAACATATTACAGACTATAAATAAGACCTATTAGTGCATTTTAGGGAAAATCCTAGAACACACGATTTGGAAGCAACAATTGATACGTGAATTGTGTCAACGGGAACGTATTATAGACTTAAGACAGGACCTAATAGTCACATTTCGAGAACATTTTAGAACATTCCATTTCGCATTTAGTGGAGAAAAATTGATTTCTTGAACAGAAAAGTAATAGACTCTCTAAATGAGACTTTCTAGTGTTTTCGAGATTTTTTTGGAACATTCCATTACTAAAATAAGCCTTATAGATACATTTTATAGACTTTTCAGTGTAATAAATTTTATTTTAAACTGATTTACGTGTCGAGATAATGCCAACAACAAGAAGCATGGCCGAGAAACAAACACAAGTCTTACTCGCAGCATTGGTCCAACAAATGGAAGAACAGAAAAGAGAACGCCAGGAAGAGAAGGGCAAACAGAGAAAATTGATGGTAGAATAAGAAAAAACGCCAGGAAGAAAAAGCCGGAAAGAAAAAGGATACTTAAGAAAAATCATGGAACTTCTGGAAATAAGACGACAGGAATAAAAAAGAGAATAAGATAGGAAAAGCCAGGGAGAAATAAGAAAAATGCTTGAGGATCAAGAAAACTGGCGAATCGAGGAAAGAGAAGATTTCAAGAAAAGCCTAGATGAACAGCAGGCAGCTATTTTCTCCCTTATTGAAAAATTTACGGGAGATGTCGAAAAAGTCCCAAGGAAAGTCTGTGAAGTTGAAGGACAAGTTAAAGAAAACATCAATGAAATTAAAGGAGAGATCAGCGAGGTTAAAGGAGAAGTCAGTATAGTTGAAGGAAAAGTTGTCCAACTCAAACAACAATTGAGAGAGAAGGATGGCAAGTTGGTATTTTCGTCTGGTACTAGGTTACAACCACCATCCTTCGATGGTTAAGGTTCATGATCAACATATAACAGACAGTTCGTGGCAGCTGCACTTTCAAATAATTGGAACGACCATTGGTAATTAGCACTGAGGGGCCAAGCATTAGACCAGCTCCGAACAATTCCTGCAACACAACAACAAAATTTCAACATTCTGGAGGCAGCATTAGAACTAAGATCTGGCGACCAACATCTCGCCCAAGTATATCAGGCTCACTTAATGGTGCATATTCTAAATAGTTCAGATGTACAGAGAGTAGAGATGGGAATAATCGAGATACGATACGATAATCGAATTAGTCGATTATTTAATCATATCGAGACAATCGATTATGATTTCAAGAAATTAGTAATAGTAATATTATTAGTTATGAAAATTATTTGTACACAAGTATTGCACGATAAAATACAAAGTAGGTAATAAGTAAGTTGCAACATCAGAGTATTATAAATTTAATAGTAATAGTTTAAGTTTTGAATAAGTAGTTATTATTTGTTATCTATTTGTAAAATAAATGAAATATAAAAAACTCCAAAAATTAGTATGTAATACTATTTAATATAAATATATACACCCAACATTATACAAAAATAACAAAATAACTTAGGATGCTAAAATTACTAAAATTAGTACTACTAACATTAGTCGATTTATTAAAATATCTCGATTAATAATAATAGATTATTGAAATATCTCAATTATCCCCATCACTAGCACAAACCCCGAAGATATTTTTCATGAATTTTACACATTGTTTTGTATCATACATTAGCGAACCAGATGCTAAACACCTCTCGGCGAAAACAACAAAACCGTACGTGGTCATGTGGCCAACTCCAATTGAGGAACAGGAGCAAAATTACGTATAACATTATACACTACTTGTGCTGCTCATCTCAGCACTGATTGCAATACTGGTTGCATCTATTACAGGTATATAAATAAACGCATACGTGTCAATGATACATCAACTAATTTAGTTATATAAAGACTCTTTAAAAAATAGGATTTTTTTATATATCTGCCGGCTCTCAAAAATAGTATACATATATTCCAGTTGCCAAAAAAATAAAGTTTGACTTTAAGTACTGTTGGTTGTCTACATAGCGAAATGATACTAATGAAGTATGTTGGAAGTATCATATATATTTTGTGAGTTGTACAGTTAGACTTTTTTATTGCATTTACTGTCTGAATAAATATTTTGTTGTATTGCTCAACAATCCTAGCTTAGCACTTTGGTGGCGCAGAGAGAGAAGCATAATTGCTAGTGTGAGACAGAGACGAGCCAAACCGCTTTACATTGAGAGGACGGGGTTTAGACCATTGCGCATCCAAGCCCAAATGCCAAGCTGGGATGGTTTATTTGTAGTTCAATTACTTTTTTTAACATTTAACTTTTCATTATCGTATAACAAGTATCAATATACAATTTGCCTTTAACTGGAACCTTATTAATATTGTTATTATTATTAGCAACTTAAAAGGCTTATTTATTTATTTAGGCAGTAGACTTATTTCTATACATCATAAATCACATACCAATATATGTCAAAGTTGACATTAATCGACTAATTCTAAAGCGATATGTTAGCTGGAAGTAAACAGTTGTTCGCTGTTTTGCTATATTTCCATAGAGCTATTAATTTCCAGTAAAAAAGATCTTACTACATGAGTAGAACACAGCTTATACGAATACGATCCCAGTTAAGTAAGAAGTTTGCCAAGAGAGCTTTTTGCCCTCGCGGGTTGGCGAGACAAGCGCCAGAAACTAGCTGTTTTACCGTCGTCCTTCCTGTTACAATACTCACTAATGACGGTAGTTGGGAAGTAAATAAAGAATCCAACAGAATCCAACGATTATCAGTCTGAAAGTCCCAGGTTGACTCCGGGGAATCGTTAAACTTACTCTGGGACCTGGTGACGATGTCTATTTGATTCTTATTCCGGAGCTCAGTCTACTACAACATGCCCTACTAGTTTGCTCAGGCCAGACACGAGATTAAACTCATCTCTGATATAAAAGTAGTGCCTAGAATATATTTCTATACACGTTTTATGTTACCATCCGGTGAAGATAATTAAATATAGTGGAAAAATTATATTTTAACGTTCTATACAATCGGTCACGGTAATCAAAACGACTCAACATGTCCATTATTTTCTGCAAGCTGTGTGTATGTATACATATGTATGTATAAATTATGGGTCTCTAAAATGATACATAAATTCGCTAAAATTCGTCAAATTTTATATACTTGATTCAAGAGCTATATAGATATTTTCTCGTAATTACTCTGGGTAAATGAAATATAAAAGTAAACTATATTTAATTTTTTGTCCAGAATTCGAAAACATAGTTAAATTTCTTTTGGAAGGCACACACAAATGCGGTGTGACGAAGTTATTTTTCCGTTAATGATTATCTAGTGTAATAAGACCTAAGTGGGTTCTTCTTTCACTTTGAAACACTCTGTATACGATAACTTTTATTAATGCTTATTTTAAAACCACTTTTAATAAAAGGTCAATTAGTCAAATACTTGGAGTAATAATTATTCCTCGAAGGTAATATCAGAACTTTAGTGACACTAATAATGGTATTATTTCTAACACAAGGCGCTGTTAAAAGTAAAAATATTTAATTGTTCAACCAGTTATCGTCATTAAATTTGGAATTTAATCTTTCCCGTCGCCCCCTGGCGGCTAAAAATTTCACTTTGACGAAATGAGTAATGCAGTATGTTTATGTTCATTAGATTACATTTTTTTAGCCTGTTTATCGGGCTTTTACTACCGTTTTTTTTTTATTTCATCATCGTTTATATCACATGCCGAAAAGAACAGTACATAACACGAATTGTTGTGTGCACATTTGTCAATCAAATGAAAATATGGATATGACAATCCACTTTCACTATTTTCTCAAGAAAGACGCGGGGTTAGTTTTTATCACCAATGGCTGTGGTATCGTAAAGAAAATGGATAGAAGAAAAGTATAGGAGAAAGCATTAATGATGGGAAAAGCATTAACTTCGGCAATGCGTGTTCATTTCAAGCCAGAGAACTATAATACAAAAGGTTCATATACAAATTAGTAGAAACTAGTGCAAAAGTGGTTAAACTTAATATAGTTTTTTACAAACCTTCGATTAATGTAATAATATACATTTTTCTACGTGAAAGAATCCACAAAAGTAAATAAAACGATTGTAAATAAACTAACGATCGTTACTTGTTGATCACAACGTCATATGCGCCGTAGTGATTTAAGTTCCAGCTCGTTTGCATTATTGCTAAAGTGACATCAATCCTCGAACATTTACCTCCATGAAATGGTTCTGACTACTTATTTTCTACCGTCGTTCAAGTTGTTGGTATGCCACAAAACTCATTGACCAATTCTTCACGAAACTGAATTAAATTCAGCATTAGTGTTGAATTTTCTCTTTATTGTTTCTTCATCAGGAACTCTACAATAAATTATAATTAATTATGCTAAGTTATGTAAAAAGTGAAAAGTACTTACGAACGTGAATTTTGTAAAATATTTAGATTTTTCACCTAAAAAAAAAAACAAAAGCAAAAAAATTAACTACATATTAGCAGAAGAAGAAATCTTTATAACTTACTGTTTAAATTTTCCTGATAAAATTCCTAATGCCACTACTCTATCGTTTCTTATAGCACAGTAAACATTAAACTGACAACTTTCTTGAAAATTTTGCTCCCTGAATACATGAGGATTCGAGTCACTCCAATAATGCGAACTGTGTCGATTAAAAAGTACATTTTTGGTAAATTTAGCTTCATCTAACCATATATTTCCCAAATAAGAATCGTCGCCTACAAACCTTATTAGAATAAATTCATAAAAATTTTCTCTTCTTAGGAAATCTCATTTCTTTTAATCGTTGAACCATTTGGAACGAAAACGGGTGAAATTTATGTTTAATTAAGATTCTGTGAACTGAATCCTTGCATTGTCCCGATTCCAGAGCAGCTTGTCTTAATGACATCATTGAAAATGCAAGAAAATATCCCAAAATTGCTATTTCTACGTTTTCGTCATCAACAACAGGCTTCCGCTTTTGAATTCTTGCCTTGACAGAACCATGGTTTTTAAAATTATCCAGTATGCGTTTAACAGTGTTTGGTGACGATTTACGTTTTTGTGGATATCGAGTAGCAAATGTACTACAAGTTCTTGATATTACTTTATCACATTCTTCATAAATAATAAACAAATTCAAAAAGTCTTCGTGGGTGTAATTTAAACACGGTGGCATTTTTGGAGAATGACTGACATTACTGATTGTTTCTAAGCATGGCTAATTTGATAAAATTTTTACTGAAATTCTTGAATTTCTAAGAAAATCGCAAATATTTCAAAAACTTGTAACTTAAACCTCCACAATGCTATCAGAAAAAAGGAATTTAATTTTACTTAACATGATGTAATATAGTACAGGGTGTTCTATTTGACTCAAGCAAGTTTTCACGGTTTAAAATTTACAGAATGTAACGTCAAAAATGGAACACTTGATATTCTATTATTCAAATTCTTTAAACTGCAGAGCGTAGCTCACCTTATGGTCCTTCTGCATGCCAAAAAGCAAATGAGTATTTTTTACACAAAGAAAGTTCTAAAGGTTATTGTAAACCATTATACCTGTCAAAATTTTTTTAAATGTCAAATATCTCTGAAACGGCTGGGTTTAGGCATTGGGTATCCTGCATGTTCTTAACTCAGAATTTTATGCTCATTTCGAAAACAATAATATATAGGATATTCCATTTAAAATAAGCAAGTTGGTATCGACTTCCTGGTATAATTGAATGTGCCAGATGCATGTAATTATTTTATTTGGATTGACCACACTGCCATTAGTAATTCCTTAAATTTTCAAAATTTTCTGGTGCGTACTTTTTTCAGTATCGTTCGATACAGTTCCTGGTGAGACACCCTGTATATAAATACATAAGCGTAGAATACATCTTGATACCCACTAATTTTATCTATTTGTTTCTTGTTTTATATAATATTTATGGTGACCGGGAAAAACTCATAATTAATTGCCCTGAAGATAGTAATAAAATTTACCGAAACGTCGACAAGTTGATGAAGTAATTTTTTCATAATAAGGACCCTTACCTATAAATTTTTTCCCCAACTATTATAATTATTGTGAAGTTATTAAAAATCCACAATATCTCATGTACCTATGTCGAATAAATAATAATATTACTATCAAAACGCTCACTGGCTGCATTAGTGGCATAACTCAAAAAATTAAGTTTCGAGATATTGCTGAAAATAGTATTGTGTAGTAACTGATTCAATATTTCACATCACAAAATGGATCATATTGGCATCATTTCTACAGTGATTCAACTTTTAATTAGTCTCTATTAATATGATATATTATATGTTTCACTTACTCTCCATAGAGGGTGGTTTTCTACACTTTGTTTCGACTTGTGCCAGTAATGCATTAAGTCACAATTTTTACACGGAATTTCATTAGGAACAATTAGCAGGAAATGAGAAATTATCTATTTGCATATCAAAAAAGAGTTTATTAAAGAAGTTTATAAAAGAAACATTAATAATCTTAAGTATATAACATAAAACTTATTGAACATAGTTCTTGAAGATTATAAACGAGCGTTAAAAAATGATGTACAACTATATCAAACTAAGCAGTCTTGATTCTTCAAGAGCATCTGTACTATTTAGTTTATGAAAGGAACATTTTTATTTGGCATTTGCTTAATGAGCATTAATCATTAAACATCATCATTATCATGCGCCATCTGACAAAAAGTATATACCACTATTGCAGAAAGATACATCATCCGAAATTAAGTCTAATTCATGGGATAGGACAAATTTAATGTTTTTCGAGTTATGCCACTATTGCAGCCAGTGAGCGAAAAGATTAATTATTTTTAAAAAGAAAGTATACGTATTAATTCGGTTTATTTCTGACGTTTGAACCAATTTTGTATTTAGATGCTAAATGAACAACAAAACTTTCCGCATGGTCAGAATTATTTTTATATAATCTCAGTTTTAATGTTAGTGTATACGGGATGTAACGTAAACGACCAACAATATCATATCAATTATTTCATTCATGAAAGATATAACAATCTTATTTACTTAAGAATTAATTATTACAACATAAATTAATAACTTAATTTATAACAATAATGATATGAGAGCAATGTTATTAGTCCGTATATTGTAATAGTTTAAATGTATTCACGTCTACAGTTAAAAATTGTTAAATGTGCTAGCTAATAAGTTCGTATTTTTTTCTCAACTTCTTAGGGTATTAAGCCACAGTCCTATAAATTATTTTAAAACATCGTTAAATAAACCTCTGCGACTTATTTACAACTAATTTGTTGGATGATTGTCGCGTAAGATTGGTGAATAGTGAATATCAAACAGTAAATGAAGATTTGTGCTTTTATTTTGAAATTCATTCAACATTTATTTCGTGTTTTTTTAAATAGGAAAGATTTTGGGCAAATAAAATATTCCATGCCTGTGTAGAAAATCTGTAAACTGGATAAGACTCAAAAGTTTTAAGAAAATAATATATTCTCACCGAAAAACATGAATGAATTCTTTCATATAACGTTTTCCTTAATTTAGGAGTAATCAAAGCGTAACCATGTATGATAACTGTGAATTCGTTTATTCTATAATATTTTTATTAAAATAATCATGATTCAATCGAAAGGATAACATTTAACTCGAGACTCGACTCAAGATGAAAGTCATCACTAATGGTGGAGTATCATATCTCCCGCGAAAAAAGTGACCCTTGTTTTCCTTTTGGAGCTGTACAACTGCGAACACCTGACCTGCGTGGAATTTCGAAAATTGTATCATATATTGTTTGAGTACCGCTGACAATTGAACCGAATAACATTATTTATGGATTTGACTCTTTAAGAGAGAAAGTTGCAATCTTACAGCGCAGCGGCCTGACTATACTAATATTTTAAAACATCATATTCTAGAAAAAGAAAACCAAACTGTTTTATGCTTAATATTGATTCATTATAGATTTTTGTCTGCTTCATTAAAACTCTAATAAGTAGTTGGCTTTATGAAGGTTCGACCTGGAACTTAACGATCTCAAAGCATTTTACGTTTATATCCGGGTATTAACAACTACCTCAAAATAATTTTATAATGCATTAATAAAACCAAAGCATGTATTAAATTCTCTATAAAACTCAGTACTTCTAACTGGACTTAGCAGCTGTAAAGTTTTACTGAATGCTTGATAAATTCCTTGGTAAGTCATAAACCAATAAAAGTCTAAAAGATAATTTAGTTTTGATTTAACTTCTTGAAAACTTCTTTAAAACTTTTTTAAGACAAAGTAATCTTTAATTAAACTTGGCATATAATAAATCTGGCATAAATCACTAGAGTATGAGCTGGCCACTATTAAGCACTGATAAATCTAAAAGGTATTTAAATTACTACTTGAGACCCCAACCTAGAAATTATGCCGTACCCCACTTCGCCGGAGGATAAAGATCTTTACCCTGCTCACATCGTAAATACACAGAACCCACAATTTTCCTTTCTTTTGGAAAAATGGTGACACAAGTAGATCCGCTGATCCATTATTATACATCATTAAACAGACGACCAGGATATGAACCTACTGTCCGTCATACCAACTAGCCGTAGACTTATAAAAACAAAAATAAAAAACAATTATCCATTGTGAAATTAATCTGAAATAATTTGGTAAAACGACATTTTAATAGATGTAACTTTATTAGAGGAACTGTACATTTATAAATTCTTTCATATTCAATACAGGTACTTCCACTTGATGTAGTTCTTTTTTGATTTTTATTACAGCTGATAAATCAATTTTCACCAATACTTCAGAAGACAAAAAAATATATCTTATTGATATATCCCCTAAGTTTATGATATAAAAAATTTGGCAAATCAAGTGCAAGAACGCGGTCTGTTTCTCCCGTTAGCCTTGTCTCGGCCACCCTAATCACTGAAGGATTTCATCTGTGACTCGGACAAATGACTTTTGTCTCGAACTGTTTTTAACACTCGTTTTTTCAAAGTGACTTTGTACTTGATTAAGTCAACAAATAGATCTTCTTTTTTGTTAAACTGATTTTAAAAATACCCTTTTGATGTTGTTTTTTGTGTTAACCTATTTTTCATTCGAATTGAGGAACGTCATTATTCTTATTTGTTTTGTTGCGTAACATAATATTTCGATCACATTTTTGCCATGTACAGTGTTATTCATTGTAAATTACCCAGAAAAAAAAAGTTTTAAATAAAAGTTGTGTGGTTATGACTGAATTTTGTTAAAATGCGTGCAGATTTCAGGGAATACAAAAAAATAATATATTTTTTTAAATAGTATATTATTAAATTTTTGAAATGATCCTTTGCTCTTGATTTCAAAAAATATACCATATGTTACCTCTACTGTATACTGTTTTTGAGTTATTAAACGTTGAATATCTTAGTTAAACTAGTTATTGTAAATATGGAAAAGTTAACATTATTAAAGTGAGCTATGAAAATGACAACTATTATGTTTGATAAGTGACATTTCTTTAATGAAATAATCAAAATGATTTACAGTAAGAAAGAAAAAAACAAATATTTATACAAAAAATAGATAAAGATTTATTTAGGAAATTTAAATATAAATAAATGATAACTCATAAAAGATGTTCGATGTGTCCCCCACTATTGTCAATGCATAATTAATAACGTTTTCTTATGTTTATAATTGCACCGGAAATGGCTTCATTATTTACATTCAGATTGTTTATTACAAATCGAATTCTGTCTTTAATGACTTGAATACTATCTATTATTATTATTATTATTATTATTAACAATGTCTTTTAGAAATCCCCCAAAAAAAATTAATCCATAGGGGTCAAATCCGGATTTTTAGGTGGCCATTTAATGGGTCCATTTGTCCCTATCCATATTGGGAATATATTAATCAAATGATCTCGAACGGGTAGGACACTATGCGGAGTTGCCCCCATCCTGCCCAAATCATATCACCAATTTCGGCTTCCGAAAAATTCTGCAAAAGAATATTTACTGCTTCTGGGATAATTATTTCCAGATAGGTAACTCCAGTTAAAGTATAATCATAAAATATAGGCCCAACAGTTTTGTTTCTGAAAATTCTACACCAAACGCTAACAGTTTTTCTTCCTGATTTTTTTATTTATTTTACCAATCTTTTTCTGTTGTGCTTGTTTTCCCACGACCTTCGATTTTTCCTGTTAAAAACTCCTGCCGTAGAAAAGGATGATTCATCAGTTCATAATATTTTAGTAAAAAAATCGGGATCTTCATCCAAGTTTTGAATCATCAGCTTTTCCCTTTTGTGAGCCTCTGTTAAAACTTGTACGGGTAAAATTTTATATGATCTGTAGCTGTTATTTTTTTAACGTACGTTGGATTTTGAAATAACTTTTATCTAATTGATCGACTGCATTATTTATACTACATTCAGAATTTTCTAAAAAATAATACAATATTTCAAAAAAGTCTATTCGCAAATAAATATGGATGGGCTTATCTTCGAAATGAAACAGTATATCTAGCTGTTCTTCCTGGTTTGCTTGAACTAAACGCTTTTTTTTTACTAAAACTGAAGGTATTATTCACCTTTCGGTAAATATTTTTGAACGTATTTTCTGATAGTGTTGGACGATTTGGATACAACACCCTATATGCTCTTTCTGCTGCACGATTATTTTTGGTATTTTATATATATCAAGTAAATATTTGGACTTTTTTCTGCCTCACTGTAAACCATTTCATTAAAGAAATGTCATTTATCAAACATAATAGTTGTCATTTTCACAGCTCACCAATAATGTTAACTTTTCCATATTTACAGTAACTAGTTTAAGTAAGATATTCAACGTTTAATAACTCAAAAACAGTATATGGTAGGGGTAACATATATATTTTTTAAATCAGGAACAAGGGATCATTCCAAACATTTAATAATATACAGGGTATCCCATTTTAAAAAATATTATATTTTTGTATCCCCTGAAATCTGCACGCAACTGTACTTTTGATAGCGTTTTAACAAAATTCAGTCATAACCACACAACTTTTATTTAAAACTCTTTTTTTCTATAGGCAATAATAACGATGATATGGAGGGGGGGTAATTTATAATGAATAATCCTGTACATAAGCAATGTTATCTATTCATCTACAGTTCCAGAATATGCACTAAGAAGCGATTTGCCAACAATTTCAAATCAGTTTACAATAAATAGCTCGTATAACAGTATCTAGGGATTGACTCCCAAAAATTGCTGTCACTCATATCGAAATTAAGAATCTTGAATAATATCTTGGATATAGATTCCTTTTACTCACTAGTCTAGAAGCATACTAAATGGGAAATATTAGCTTCTGACAGTCTTATTGTTAGAAAAACTACATAATTTAATGATTGACCAGAGAACGAGTTGTAAAAATAGAATAGAACTCATGTTCTGAAAGATTCAAGCATTTGGATTTATTAAAATGTTCAGTAATATGATCGACGTTACGAAAATTATAGCAGTATTATAAACAAGCATTCTGGATTAGATTTTCTTTATCTCGGTTTAAGATAGCTGCCAAATATACCGTTACAATAGGAAATATACGACAAAATTAGCGAGTCAGTTAATCTTAGTTTAACATCTATACTGAGAATATCCTTGTGCATACATAATAATTTAAGTTTGGCAATAGAATTTTTTAAGTAGAATATTAACATGTTTATAGAATTTTAGCTCTGTATCAAACCGAATTCCAAGATTTTTACAATGTTCTACCGGCTTCAAGATATGAGAGTTTAGAATAATTTTAAAGTTAGTGTGATATGTTTTCGTAAATTTGTAAGATTTCCAAATTTTTTGTCATGTCCAGCTGTAAAAAAATTAAAATTTTATATGACCAACTGGTGCTAGAACTATTGTACTAACTGGTTGTTATTTTTTTTAATACAGACAATACCTCTTCATAAATAAATTCTATTATAATTCCTTTATTTACTTAAACATGTTTTTCCGTATGTAACATAATATCTAGAAAACGATTATATTGGATGTAAAAGAACCCCTTTTACTTTACCCTCCCTTTTAAGCGACATAGGCAGGAACCTTCAACGAAACGCTGTTGTATTAAATAACGATAATTTCGCTAATTAAAACGGGAATTCCATAACATTTATTGCTTTCACAATGGCTGTTATAATATTTCTCCCTTTTGATCTCAAATACCCACTTATCACGTTATAATCGTTTATTGAATAGCTTCTCTTAAATATTATTTTCTAGTAATTGCAATCTCATTCAGTAATTTAATAATCTTTCCGTTACACCAATGAGGCGCTTATTAGAGAAGAGGACGCCTACGTTTTTTCCATATTTTCCAACACAAGGGTGCTTTGATGGAAACAATTAATTTGGGGTATTTTTCAGCTGCCAGCTTCATTTAGCAACCATCTAATGATGTGGGTAAAACATACAATTTTGAATCAAACTTTAATTACTCGCTCGTTTACATGATTCGTATTTACGATTTGCGGTTAGGCAGAAGGGGAAACGTTTTAATTATTTTTATTTTCAAAAGTAAAATATATTATATGGAAGGAAAAGGAAATACAGAAATATTCGATAATTTTTCCCCAAGTAGAAATAAATATTTAATGAAACTAAATTAGTTTTCCCAGTCTTTTATCTCAAGAAAAATGACCCCGTTTAAATCAAAAAACGGTTTCATTTTTTTTTTGTAGTTTGAGGGAATAGGAATTTGAAATACAGTGTGTCCACATATGGGATTGCCAAGAGGAGAAACTTCTTTATTTAATCATTTACGAAAAATGTTGGAATTATTTAAATATAATGCAAGACACCCGTTATTTGTTTTACTTTATTTTCATTTTTAATCTTATGATATTCTTTTGTTTAATATTAATGTCAATAAGATTTTTTCTGACATGTTATGTACGTTTCATTAAAATACATTTAAAACTTATTAAAAATATTTACTGCGTCTTAAAATATTATTTCAAGAGGTTATGGGCCCAGGCTTCGAAAAATAAGAAGAAATCAAGATGACGTCAACATTGAGTGCTACAAGATTTGAGCTTTTGAGTAAAGACAACTATGAAGCATGGAAAATTCATGTCGAGGCGTTATTGATCAAGAATGATATGTGGGAATATGTCAGTGGTGATAAACAGATTCCTGTTGTTGTAGAAAGTAACCAGGCGAGTATCGATGCACGAAATGAATGGATCAAAGCTGATCGTAAAGCTAAGTCAGAGTTAATATTAGCAATTAGTTCGACAGAATTACAGCATGTTCGTGGATGTAATACTTCGCGCGAAGTTTGGCAAAAACTTACATCAGTTTATGCATCTAAAGGACCTGCAAGAAAAGCTTTATTACTTAAGCAACTTATGCTTCATAAGATGTGTGAAGGTGGTGATGTCAGGGATCATGTAAACAAATTTTCTGATATTGTTGATCGACTTAGTGCTATGGATATTGCGGTAAACAAAGATTTATTATCTATAATGTTATTATATAGTCTCCCAGAAAGTTATGAAGGTTTCAAATGTGCTATGGAATCACGTGATGAACTATTGGATGTTGGGGCTCTTAAAGTGAAGATTCTTGAAAAGAGTGAAGTAGGTTCAAATTCAGTGGTTGAGGTAGCTGGAAGTGTGGGAGCTGGAAATCAACAGAATAATACTAATGAGTTCAAAGGATACTGTTTTAAATGTGGGAAGCAAGGACATAAGTCTCCTGAATGTACAATAAGACAATTCAAGCCAAATTTTAGAAGAAACGGACCAGATAGACAAGATAGGCAGAATAGACAGTATCGACAAGATAAACAATGTGCGCAAGCAGATGATGATACTTTTGCAGCGTATCATACTGAATTTGCTGGTAGTATTCCAAGTTGTCGACCATGGATACTTGATAGTGGTTGTACTACACATCTATGTGGGGATAAACAATTATTTAAATCTTTTAATGAAGAAACCAATAGAAGAATCAACCTGGCTAGTCAAGCTAGCAGTGAAATCAAAGGAAAGGGAATCGTTAATTTATCAGTCAGAAATGGCAAACAGCTGAGGTCAGTAGATTTTTCAAATACATTATTTGTACCAGATCTAAGATCAAACCTAGCTTCAGTTGCCAAAATTACAAATAAAAATCACGATGTGTTATTCCGAAAAGATTCAGCGATGATTATGGACAGTGATGGAAATATTAAATTTGTAGCTGAAAGGCGTGGTGATCTTTACTACATACAAGAAGGTAATGAAGGAGCTGGTATTGCTGAAGATAAAGCTGATTCAGACGTTTTAATGTGGCATTGTCGTATGGGTCATTTGAATGCAAATGATCTAGCTCAAGTTATTAATCAAACTACTAAAAGTAAAGTATCTCCTGAGCAGTTGACGTGTTTGTCAAAATGTGAAGTATGTTTACGAGGCAAGATGACAAGATTACCATTTTCAGCAAGTGAACGACAGAGTGAAGAAATCCTTGAAATAGTCCATACAGATATTGTTGGACCATTTAGGACACAATCAGTAAATGGAGCAAAATACTTTATTACATTTATTGATGATCGATCCCGATGGTGTGAAGTATATTTTCTTAAACAAAAAAGAAAAGCTCGTATAGTTGCAAAAGGTTACAGTCAGAAATATGGTGTTGACTACAATCAAACCTTTGCTCCTGTTGCAAGAATGGAATCAATGAGACTTTTATTTGCTTTGTCAGCTGAGTTGAATCTGGAAATCAGACAATTTGACGTAGTGACTGCATATTTAAATGGGACATTGGATGAAACAGTCTTCATGGAAATTCCGGAAATGTTTTATGAAGCTTTGGAATGGATTATTAATGATAATCAGGTCACTGAAGAATTGAAAATTAAAGCTTTGAATATGTTAAAACTTATGGAGCAAGGAGGTGATGTTTGTCAATTAAAAAAAGCTCTCTATGGTCTCAAGCAAGCTGGTCGACAATGGCATGCAACATCATCAAGAAAGTTAAAAAGTATTGGACTCAAGCCGACGAAAGCAGAGAGTTGTATGTATTATGCTAAACGTGGTAAAGATATTTTATTATTATTGATTTACGTTGATGATTTTTTTGATTGCTTCTTCAGACATCAGTTGGATTGATGAAATTAAATGTAAACTTCAAGAAGATTTTGAAATTAAAGATTTAGGTCCTGCAAAACAATGTTTGGGGTTAGAAATTAATCAAACTGATAAATATATTTGTATTCATCAAACAAGATATATTATTAATTTACTTGAAAAATATGGAATGAATGATTGTAATCCAGTGAAAACACCAGGAGAATTGCCAAGTAAGAAGATAAACTATTCAATAAATAATGAAGAAATTGATAACCGACTATATAGAGAAGTTATTGGAGCATTAATGTACTTGGTGGTTGGAACTAGACCGGATATTGCTAATACTGTTTCAAGATTAGCTCAATTTGTTAATAAACCCACTCAACAAGATTGGTTAGCAACAAAACGTATATTAAGATATCTATCTGGAACAAAAGAGTTCGGGATACTGTACACTAAAGAAATGAAATCTATGTATGGATATTGTGATGCTGACTGGGGTGGTTGCATTGAAGATAGGCGATCATATTCTGGATATGTGTTTATCTTGGCAGGGGTGCTATAAGCTGGAAATCCCAAAAGCAACGAACTGTTGCTCTTTCGTCCGCTGAATCAGAGTATGTTAGTTTATCAGAAGCTGTAAAAGAAGCAATATATTTAAAAGGATTGCTGACTGAACTTGGTCAAGAGAATTTTGCAAAAATCGAGTTATTTATTGATAACCGGGGAGCTGAACAGTTGACTTTGAATCCAGTTTATCATGCACGAACAAAACATATTGATATTCGTCATCATTTTGTCAGAGAAGCGGTAGAAAATGGAATTGTGAAATTAAGTCATGTATCTACAAGTGAAATGGTAGCAGATATATTAACAAAAGCTCTTCCACGAGAATTACATGACAAGTGTATTCGAGGATTAGGACTTGAAATTATTTAAATTATAATAACGTATGTCTTGAGGGGGTGTGTTGGAATTATTTAAATATAATGCAAGACACCCGTTATTTGTTTTACTTTATTTTCATTTTTAATCTTATGATATTCTTTTGTTTAATATTAATGTCAATAAGATTTTTTCTGACATGTTATGTACGTTTCATTAAAATACATTTAAAACTTATTAAAAATATTTACTGCGTCTTAAAATATTATTTCAAGAAAAAAATTTCAATCTATATAATAAATTCTACCTCTCTTAAAACACTTAAGAGTCATTCCATATGAAATCATCTAATCGGTAAAGCCAGCCTATTTTAGATTTTGCTCAAACTTTGCGAGAATCTTCTTTAGGGTTCCAAAGAAGAAAATCCACCAACATTTACTTTTCGCATGCTTCAGTTCCCGCCTGCCCGAATTAAAGCTTTTAAAAAACGTCATCTTTATGCTTTAATATTTTTAGCTGTAAACATTTTTCTTTTAAAGATATCTACACTTTCAAGATGGCATTTCAAAGATGAAAGATAATAGTTTCTGTGCAAAGAATATGAATTCACACAATTAATAGCCCCCGAAAAATAACACGGTGCTGAAAATACGTGTATTTTACTGATTTTTCGTGATTTTTAACTGACTCCAATGTTGAATGCAAACAGCTAATATTTCTCAGAGGTCAAGTGTACATATCGTAGAAGAAATAAAACAATTGACTCGTTCGGCCTACTCTTTATAAAAAAAATATCTGCTTGAAATTTTGAAATTTTAAAAAAATCGCATTATTTAGGCTATAATATGGAATGCGTTGGCTACGAGATAAATATATGAAACTTACAGGATATTCAGTTCTTACGTTGAACCTCAAAAAGCCTGTAATGCTCGTTTTGTTATTTTCATCCTTTGTGCGTGTACAGGTGGTTTAAAAGAAGCCAAAATATCTGAAGGCCAAAAAAAATGTGATCAGAGGGTTTCTTACAAAATTGAATTTTACTGACGAGATCAGGTGATTTGTGAGTGTAAAATTTTTTGACCAAGTCGTTAAAACCAAAAATAAAATTGGACAGAAAAACATAAAATTCACAATCACAAACCACTTCTTAAAAATTTCTGAAAAAAATTGTTGAAAACCAACAGACCGGACAGCAAGTTGACCTACAACTCGGATACCACTAGCCTGCCAAAAAGTTCGCGCAAGACTTCACGACTTTTCTTAATAATGATCGATTTATAAAAACCAGTTTTATAAAAAAAAGTTGCAAACATGTGTAACTTATCAACTAGTTACTTTTTTTCTTGTTTTGAAGTAAGCAATATTGGATAACTATATGGAAAAAGGTGTTACTCTGCAAAATTCATGACGCAATATCCGAATTTTTTAAATTGATAGATTGATTGTAACTTTGATAACTACAGTGACATTCATGACAACTAACCTAACCTACATAAGCTCATTCTTTTATCTATTTTAAAGAATCTGACATATTATTTGCTTCATATTATGTATTTCCAGAAAAATGTAATTAATTATTTAGGTATTAAACAAGCACCATTTCAAACTTAATATAAAAATAATAAACCAACTATAGTTTCCTATATTTTACACTGTTATTCTTATTTGAATGTACATATAAAATATGTGAAATAGTTGTTTTAATAGTTTCTGCCATAAAATGTATTTGAAGTGTTGCGTTGTAATTTATTATTAAGCCTGGCCAAGGTCATTAATCCTACAGAGACGTACTGGGTATGCATCATATTATAATACTTGAATAAGTACAATAATAAAAACAAACATATTTTATATATTGTGATGTATGTTTTTGTACTATTTCGTTCGCTTTAAATTTTTTTATGTATTTCCTTATATTTTGTAAGCTTAGTGCTGCACATTATTATTAAACTGTTACATAACGTTGACACATGTACACTGTATATTTAAGTGATAACTAATAATAAATAAATAAATAAATAAAATAAATGGAAATAAATTTTATTAATACTGGTACACTTTATAAAAATATGTACAAAACTCACCTTCTTAAGCAGATTTATGAAGTAGCTTGGTTGTCGTTATCACAAACTGGAGCACTTCCTATAATAACTGTGTAGCATCAGATATGTTTCTACAGTTGCCTCAGTAAGCGATGTTCGCTGTGGTGAAAAAATATGTTTGTATTTTGAAAAAGACCGTCCGACACCTACGGAAGTAATACCGGCATAAGTAAAACACTCTATGAACTCACTTAACGCAGCTGTAGATGCACCATCACAAATTTGTCTTAATTTGGTAAAATCAGGATCTTTCCGTAATACACTCTCGAATTTTTCAATAACGGGCTTATTTTTTGCGTCATTTATAGTCTGTAGCTGTGTATTTACGTCGTCCACTATTTGCAGCGATTCCACTAACGACACGAAGTATTTTGAAATTTTTCTATTGCGTCGTATAGTCCTCTATAATTGTCATAAATAGTTTTTAAATCTGTTTCAAGGGAAACATCTTGAAAGCTTGTCTGGCTTTCCTTAATAGCTGCAGTCTCGTTAGGGTTGAACTGTAGTAGCACAGCTTTTATTTGTTGAAAATATTCAGCATAATAAAAAGCTGCCTTCAACCACGTTCCTCAACGTGTAAGAATCGGCTCTGGTGGTTCCGGAATACCAGGACACAGTGCGTGAAATGCTCGAAGCTGTTTAGGAGATTTGAGAAATACTTTTTTGTATTTGCTATTAATGCATCTACCTCTGGAAAACATTTTCGAATCGTTTCTGCTACAAGATGGAACGCATGCACTTTACACGTAACATGTAAAAACCTACAATCACCTCTTTGAAGAAAACGGCCCACCAAACGCATTGTCGCAGCACCGTCGGTCACAAACATCAACACTTAACTTGTTGACAGTTCAAATTTTTCGACAGTCTCCAACACCACCCGCGTAATTGCTTCGCCAGTACACGCAGTTAGTCTTTTGCTAGCTAGTAAAAGTGGAAATGTTGGTTTAACAGGGTCGAGTACACGTACTATAACATTTAAAATTGAATTCTTTTTACAATCTGTCGTCTCGTCAACACATAACCAAAATCGTGTATTTTTTTAATGCACATTTAATCTTATTTTCAATGTCTTCACGAACACTTGGTACATATGTACGTAACGATGAATGACTTGGTAAATTCACCTGGGGATGGTATTTATTCCAGAACTCCCGAAATGCTGGTTTATCCAATATGCGCAGGGGACCATCACAGGCAATCAGCATTAACAGTAAATCAAACATAAACTGAGGAAAAAAAAGAGCCACCAGATTTTAAACTATTTTTTGAATTTGCCATTGCCACGATTTTTTCAGCAGCATTTTTTCCAGCACATTAAATCTTGATCACAAACTTTACAAATTATTTTACATCCATCATAGAATATATTCGGAAATTCACAGATAAATTTATTCACTTTATCAGCGTACGGTCGTTTTCTACTCTTTACGCTCAACATTATTTATTATTTATTATTTATTAGTACTCTATGCATCGACCGACAGATAACAACTGAAGTGTGTCGTGTCATCGTCATCGTAAACAAGCGCGCGATGGCATTGGTATTGCGCCCGACCCTGAATCTACCATCGCTTGACCGGGCTTATTTATTATCTACCTCAAACTTTCATACTACTATAATCATATAAGAATGACAGTGTAAAATATAAGAAACTATAGATAGTATATTGTTATCAATGTTGTTATCATATTGGGTTTGAAAGGATGTGATACCAAATAATTCATTTAATTTTTCTAGAAATACATTTCATCTTTTTTTGTTTATTATAATAGGTCCCTGACATATTGCCCCGTAATTACGATTCACCCTTTTTTTATATGAGAATCATTTCTTAACTTCAGTTTAGACGAGAATTACGTTACATTTACTTATCTTCAGAAATAACGTGTATCCTAACTTTCCCTAAAGGAGTGATGGTAGTAGAGCATGTTCTCTGATCCTTTATCTGTGAAACCATTTTAAATTTTAAAGTGCCAACACTAATGAGTAGACTCCGGACAATTTCCGTGAACTGCCAAAAAATCCCGGGACCGGCTTCCCGATCGGCTTCTTTCCCATGAGAAAGAAGAATAGCTGTGCGTGCGCAGAGAAATATGGACCATATTCCGTTTTCAATTTAGTAGTCTACAAACGTCGTATCTGGCGCAAGGATTAAAATAAATAGTAACAACTATGTCGACTTGGTGTTAAAAGTGAAAATGTTGACTGCATGTCGCCCGGAGCATCTGTAGCCGTCTTTAGAATATGCAGAACTTGCTGCTAACAAGCAACTTATATAGATTTTCTTAATTCTTCACTCATAAACAATTGTGTGTTGCTGAATTTCTATCTTACATATCGATCTATTCCCTCCGATGTTTTTAAAATATAACATTTAACTGAGCTATTTATTGCTCTACCACTGGACGTAAATTTAGGAACTGAATCTGCTACTTGAACAGAGGAGAAACTTGTTTTTGCCAAATACCCCTACTTTAAAATATGGCCATAAGACGTACAAAGAAATGTATAATCATACAGTTATTTTTTTATGAATATATAAGATCTCGACAAAATAAAAATGAGAAAAATTTCATATAAGTATACCGTATAATACGTATAGTTAATTATATATTTAATGATAGGATATTTTGTGCGACGAGGGATATACATAATGTAATGAGCTATTCCCTTTAGATTTAGTTTCCATATCGTTTCAACATGCCACTAATTTACTTCTATTCATCGTTTTGCCGTTATCTCTAATTAATAATTAACACATCAGTCGTACTCAATCATTAAAAATAATATACGGCGTTCGATAACGTCCATTATATGATGGCGATAATTTTATGTAAATTGCAAACTGAACAACACTTATAACTCTGAAGAATGCAAATGACACATTGATTACCACAATTTTCAGAAATAATACAACTGCGGTCAAAGAGAAGAATGTATTTTGCTAATAATTATAACAAGCACTACATCAATTTTTTCAGAAAAAACTATAGGTGACCTAGGCTACGTGGATATCTTATATTTTTTATTTTCACGATATATGTAATGACTTTATTTCTGACATTTTTGTAAGTTGGGAAATTGACATTTACTAACTGTTACTTTCCACCCGCGAGGAAAGTGGTCACTCCCAAGTAACATTTTCAGTCTTATAAGAAACGTAATGACGTCATCACGATCTATAGAACGTCATGCACTTAGATGTGACGACCTTTTTACAAACAAATTTGGACGGTTGGGAAAGCGTTGTCACGACTTTACATATGACTTTCATGTGACTTAATTAGATATGACCTTTATAGAACTATTAGGTCTTGTCCTAACAACTGATTGTGATATTGTCGTATAAAGATCGTTATAGAGTCATTATAAGGTCGTAACAATTTTTGATAATGACTTTGATACGACCTGTGATCTGATTTTTGTTCAAACACGACAAAAGGACGTATCGAATCAGTTTGTATTGTATACATTTTACCTATACGTATGTGTTGTATTCATCCGTTTACAATAGGGATAAATAAAACGTCAATAATCAAACTGTATTAAGTATGAAACTAAGTATCTACGTGGTGTTATTATACGAAAATATTAAATGTCTAAGCCGATTTCTCGCTATGTTATGATGCCAAAACTGCTGGGATTTTTTTTTACTGTAAAAGTGGCAAAGATGTCTGGATAAAATACAACTCGCCTTCCAAATAATGAAAATCGGAAAAAATTTAATAAATCATAAAAAACAGAGGTATTTTAAATATTGGTTTCTAAGGTGTAACGGTCCATTTTTAGACATAATTAACTTGCGTTTTATTTAATGCTAATTGCATAATTTGGTTGGAGGTCAACCTTAAAAATTCTGGAACCGACTTTACTAACTTGTAAATCTTTGATAATTTGTACGACCACTGGACCTGGAGTGCACCAGCGCGAACACCGCTGTGTGGGGACAAGGGGGAACGTTTGTGCAAAGACGGCTAGATTTCGGTACTCTCTGCCGAGCCACGGCCGAGAGCGGATGTGTCTGTTACGTTCTGTTTGAGTACGCTATCTTATGTTTTATATGGCAGACTGGAGTTGGCCTTTGAGCGAGTTAGTAGTGTACGTTGCTGAGATTGTGTTCACGATTTTGTCTGGTTAAGCTGTTATGGTAAAGGAGTTACGACGTATGTGACATAGGACAGCTAAGTGAGAAGGTAGGATCCCTTCTTATTATTGTTAAAATAGGTACCTATTAATTAATAAACCACCAGCTTCCGTTCTGAGTGTGAGCTGTAAATTTGAAATTCAATTTGTATAAATAGGCTGACGTGCCTGTCCACTGAACTAGAGTGGGAAAAAGCCCCCTAGACTTTTTTTAACTTGCTACTGAGCTGTGCGAGACATTTTAGTGAAGAATAACCGTTCTTTCCCCCTTTCAACGGCATTAGTGCTTTGTAACTTTTTTGATTATATATGTAAACAATAAAGAAAGGCGGGTGGCGCCCTTTATAAAAAAACTATTTAAGTGGACTAAAATATGATTTCGGTGTTTTAGTTTTAAGTTGTTGAAGGTTTATTACTTGTTGACCACGCCCCGAATGAGCCTTTTGCTTTTGTATGTTAAATTATAAATATATGTATTTTTTTATTTTTTATTGTTTCATTTGAGAACTAAAATAAAGTTAATCAAAAATAGCGAGGAAAACCCCTCGTTATAAAGGGTTAGAATGTATACATATTTGTAGAGCATAATTGATAATATCGAAGAAATATATTTTCTAATCAAATTTCTATGCAATAAACCTATAAATTAAATTTAAAGTTTTAATATTTTTATTTGTTAAACATGGACGCCAAATTTCCAACAAAAAATATGGCCGAAATTGCTTACGATCTAATAACCAAAACATATAATTTTCTACCAATGACGTCACCGTGACGTTATTGGAACATCAAAATTTTGATTGGGTAAAGCCAGATGAAGCACTCCTTGTTAAAAACGAATCACCACCCACCCCACCAAACCACAGTCTGTCCTTGCTATAGCTGGGCGTGTCTTATTCCATCTCATTTCATCCTAGTTCTCAGCTATCGCTTGTATTCTTTTTCTAACTGGCCGAAGAGTTCATTAGATGTACTGTATAATCTTATTGTGGTGTGAAAAAACTTTAGAAATAATATAGTGTAATTTTTTTTTAAATATTCATCTTTTAACCGCTGTTACTCAGTCATTACATATTAGACTTACAAAAAAAATTTTACAAAAAAAAATTAAGGAATTTTGTCTTATTCAACTTTGTTCTTAATATTTTTGTAGTTGGATCAATCGTTGCGGAGTTATTTTGAAAAAAACAATTCTTTGCATCTCTCAATCAATATGGCGGCCGACTCCCTCCTCCCCAAGCTCTGTACTTCTCGACCTAAACAACATATCAAGATGGTTTCTACCCCACCTTTTTTTTTGTCTCTACTGAGAGGATTATAAAGTTTCGAAACAATTCTAGCAATACGTGACACACTATATTAAGATGCTATCACAATAAACAAATAATCGTTTATCATATTTGGCGTCTTAGTTACGGTCCTTACGAAAAATGAAAACTTGCCTACTTGAGATGAATATGAATATTTGCATTGCAGTGAAAACGAGCGCTTGTTAATTTGACGACTTGTTTGTTTAAGATATTAATAATAAGTATAATTTATTTTTACTCACATACATAGTTGAAAATTAAATAGTATACAAACCTGAGTGAACAGCATTTCATTCCTGTTTTAAGGTAAAGTTAACTTCTTAATCTCTCGACAGTAATGAAACACTTTCCACATCGGTATGTAATATATTATAATATTTAAATAGTGACATTAGGGCTCGAAAAATATGTTCCTATTCCCTTTGTCACTTTCGGTTGACAATAGTAGAGTAGTAACATAATAATTAAGCACTCTAAACAGCAGTATCTAACATCTATCATTTGAATTTTATGAATTTTGTTTCCAAAAGGTTTAAAGTTAAAAAGTTTTTTGGGACTAGCAAGAACGGTTGCAAAAAAATATTGTACACCCGGAGAGTGTTTTTACTGGCTGAGTTTCCAGCGATATGGGCGAGCAGAAGCGAGTCCTGGAAGCCGGTCTTGTTACATAATGACTATATTTCACCTTCTACAATTGTAATGCTATTTTTTAAATATATTATTATCAATCACAGAACTAGAGGGTTTAAGTGTAGAAATGCATATTTTTCTTTCTGTGCAACTATTAAATATACAGATAAACATTGAATTATAAATGAATTTTGTATGTTGGGATTAGATATTTATATGAATTTTATAAAGTTACATGTATATGCTGAAGAATAATAATATGATTTATTTCCCAGATCATGATTAACGCTTGCCTTTTGACCAGCAAGGAAAAAAATAAATACATCAGTTCCAAGAATATATTTAAATGAGATATTTAAATCATTATTTAAATATTTCTGTAAAAATTTAAATTGAGAGTAAGTCTCAATTTAAATATCTATTAACTTCCCTTTTGTGCAGTAAACTCCAATTTGTTTTTTTATTGGTCATTTGCTTTTAAATTGTAATTTCTCTTTATATATGCAAAATCTCCCAACCCTTTTTCTGTTTTTTTAACATTTTCTGAGATATTTTCATTCTAAAGTAGGTTGTTAGGGTAAAAGTATTGCTTCTTTATTAAGAAAATAAATTAGGGTGCGTCAAAAAAGATTTAAGATTTTTTTGTCTATTACCATATTTACACTACCCAGATTTTTTCTAAATTACTTATATTAAATGTGTCACCTAGTTTCAAAACTCTCTAAATCCAGTTTATCTAGTTTGTCACAAAATCACAAAAAATGTTACGTCCAGAATAATATTCCTTTTTTTCATCTAATAACAACACGGCAGATAATAGTTAAGTTATTTATAAGATTACTGGGGTAAATAAATTAAATTTCAAGCTATTTTGACATTTTTGCAAAAATATTCTGGATATAGCTGATTTTGAAACTTAAAATGGATATAGCTGTTTTTGAAGTGTACTAAATAATGCATGATGATAAAAATGATTTTCAATACATGCAAAAATGTAAAAATAAAAAATAGTAAAAATAATTTATTGTACTTAAATACAAGCATGTCTTATCATGTAAATTTTTTAGATAGCGATTTCATTATCTTCTGAAATATGATCTTCACAGAGGCTCACCTCTTCTTACGCATTAGCTTCAGTTAAATTTTCTGAATCCATAGTTTCCATTACATTTTGTAGCACTTGCCCTCGGCTCGTACTATAAACGCCCGACTTGTAAAAAAACACCATTTTAGCCACTTGTTATATAATGCTATTTCCAATTACCTAAATTTTTTATACATTTGACCTAATAAAATGGGGTTTGGATAAATTTAACAGTTTAACATTTGAAATGTCTAATTTAGTTACAAAAATGTCAATGTCAATAAGAAGAAATTATTAAGATATATGACGTGAATTATTATTGACAGTATTAAATGACGCTGATGATTAATTATTTAAAAATGTTAATGAAACATTTCAAAGTACGCTATTAAAATTTAATTGAGGTAGGTGAAGAATTAAATAGAACGATCTTTTTACATCAGTATGATATATACTGGCATAAGAAAGTTATGTGCTCACCACATCAGATATTTTCAAAATAAAAAATTCTAATTAAATCATTATTATATCAGTATTATCAAATTGCAAGATTCCTTCGTATTCTATTTTCTAAATTTGTAAAATTTCCATTAATGCTGTATCTTAAATATTTGTAAATTGTAAGAAACATAAGTTTCCCGGAATCAACTTCCTTAAAAGACCTCTCAACCTCAAATACGGCCTAGTCTATTTAAGGAAACTAACTGTTGTTTTAATTAACTTTGTGAAGAAACACAGAAACCAAAATATTGAGAATACTGTTGCTATATAATCCCAAGGATTTTCCTTGGTGGTTGCTGCCACCGTTCTTGTTGGAAACTCGTTAGTATGGCAATAGCTGCGTTAAGTCTTTTTGCTCCACATCGTATCGCCATTATTGCAGTGCGTTTCCTTAATTATAATCTAATAACACAAGTTTTACATAATCAGGGGTTGGTTGCGTTTGATGATGCTCTTGTGGCTGCCACAGGCGTTACAACTTTATTTGCAATTCAGCCGAGGCAATTATCGTCAAATTTCCTGCGTACGCCTCCAAATTAATTATTTTTTTGCATAGAGATTTGGTAATGCGACAAAAGATTAGCCCCAATTACAGTATAATATTGATATATGTACTGTGTGTCCCCGTAATGTGTATCGGAGGGGAAAATTACCTTGTTTTACATTTTAGAAAATAACTTTAGAGAAAGAAAAAGTTTTACTTATTGAAAACATAACATTCACATAATGAAAAGCGAAATTCAATATACAGGGTGTCCAAAAAATTAAGAAATGTTAAATGGACTCCAGAGCAAATTATCTTCATTTTTCGTTTAAGAGCAAATTGTCAAATAAAAGAGTATTTTAGAATTATAAGATTTATACAAAAAATCGTGAAGATATTCAAAATTTAAAAATTTCAGTTGTTTGATCTAATTTTATAAAAAAAATTTTAGTAAAAATATTGTTGCATCGTCAAGTAAATTTAAGTTAAATCATTGTTTACTTGAATTTCTTTGTGACTACAACATTTCGCATGTCCAATTAAACCATCATCTCATAATGTTAAAAAAAAATGAATTTTTTAAATCTGGAATGTCTTTCAAATTCTGTATATAATATCTACAGTTGTAGACATTGGTCTAACACAAATCCCAATAGAAAAACTTATTGTTTCAGCAGATATTCTAGGAGACCATGTCGTTGATTACTTTTTTATTGATGGAAATTTAAATGGGAATAAGTATCTTAAGCGTAGTGAAACCACCGTTGATCCGCTATAACAGAGCTGCTAAAAGATGATGAAAGTTCGCTTGAAAATGAACTAGTTTATCAACAAGATGCAAGGTGGTACGCCTTCTTACTATGTGTCTCCCGTGCGACAATTTTTGAACAGTGTATTGGGAAAACGTGTTGCTATCGAATGGCTAGATCACTCTACTTGTCTCATTTGATTTTTTCTTAGCGGGGCATTTGAAATCCAAGGACTAAACAATATACGGCCAGTAAAAATTGAAGATCTTAGGCAGAGAATAAATCAAGAATGTCCACAGTTGTCGCTATAAGTTTTTGCAAATATTCTTTCTTTCAGTAGACAATTACACAAGTATGTACGACAATGCGCAGTGAGTCACAGCTAACGACAAACGGCTGGTCGACCTTTCCGACCCGCCCTTCAAAACCGGGTTTCTGACAAACCCGTGGAGTCGATTTTTCAACTGTGTAATCCCGCTCGTTTGCCACTTCGGCTTTGGTTTGGGGGTTGTCTAATTTATGTAGTGTGTTTTATATTTTATGCTTTATGGACTTCTTATAAAATTCCCGTTCGTCATGGTACCAGTGCACTTGAAATTTTTTGAAAAGGTGGCTGTGGGGTTAATGGTTTGATACCACATGTCTTGCTTTTTCATAGAAACAAGCCCCTTGACTTTGTACGTCCAATTTTCATTTATTCAATTCGGGAATTCTTTCTGGACGTCACCTCATGATTGTAGTCGACCTGTTAACAGGTAAACTTTTTGGTAAAATTGACTTCTACATAGGGTGATGAAATACTGCTTAACTGAGTAACAGAAAGGTTATAAGTAAAGCTAGCAGAAATATGTGGCAGAACATAGGCGTATGCATCATAATAGACGTAATAAAAGAAATTAACTAATAAACTGTTACAATTAATAAAATTTATGCACAACTTCCCCTCTTAACTGGCTTAATGAACTAGCTTAGTAATCACAAACTCGAGAAGATCTGTAAAAACTTTGCAGAATCAGTATTTTCTTGGTTTCTCCGTGAGTAATGTTCACTGTGGTGAAAAAATATGCTTATATTTTGAGAACGACCGTTCGACATCTATTGATGTAATAAAAACACACCACATAAATTAGACAACCCCCCAACCCAAAGCCGTAGCTGCTCGGACAAGGGTTACACAGTTGAAAAAACGAATACACACACAACCAAACCCTTCGACTTTGCCAGAATCGAAACCGGGATTTGAACCCGGGAGCCGATAGGCAGTAATCCAGCTACGTTTCCACTTAACGCTCTGGCCTACTTAAAATAGTCTTTGAACGCACTTAACGGATCTGGGGTTGCACCATCAGTACCATCACAAATTTGTCTTAATCTGGTAAAACAGATGTCTTGCTTTTACACACGTGCGAACTGTTCTCCAACGGGCACATTTTTTTGCGTCACCTATAAAGTGTAGCAGTCGATTTGCTTGACACACTATTTGCAGTGACTTCACTAATGACAACACACTGTTTTGTAAGTTTTGTGTGGCGAGAATCCTTATAGTTGATAATTTTTTACGCTGTTTCAACGTCGCGACACCATCGGTCACAAACATCAACACTTGACAAATTTTTTTCTAACGTCTCCAGCACTACCCTCGTAATTGTTTTGCCAGTACACTCAGTTAGTCTTTTGCTAGCTAGTAACAGAGGAGATGTCGGTTTAAGAGGATCCAGTACATGTACTATAACATACTAGATTTTTTTTTAAGATCTCTCGTGTCGTCAGCATATAACCACAGCTGTGTATTTTTTATTACACATTTGATCTTATTTACAATGTATCGCGTACAGTTGGTACATAGTTACGCAACGTTGCGTGCCTTGGTAAGTCACTGGGGGACTGTATTTATTCCAGAGCTCCCGAAGCGATTGTTTATCAAGTATGTGCAGCGGAACATCACAGGCAATCAGCATTAACAGTAAATCGAACATAAAATGTGTTTTTGAAGGCACACAATTTTTTAAATTTTATGCTGCACAGTATTTACCTGACGTCTACAATCATATTTATCCGAGCACATCAGGTCTGTCTCGCATACCTTACAAATTATTGTAGCACCATTATAGAATAAATCCGGGAATTCACCGATAAATTTATTCACTTTGTCAGCGTAAGACCGTTTTTTGCCCTTGCGCACGTCTGACATATTTTATTATTAAATTAATATTAACAATAAAATATAATAATTAAAATTATCAACAATACAAAAACATACAATACAATGGAAAGGAATAAATTAGCGTGTAAACACTACGACACACAACAATGGAGTAGTCTCGTAGCTCGCTTCGATTTGTCCGCCGACCGGTCGTTGCATCACTGAATAGCCGCACGACTTGCCAGCTTTAGTTATAAGGACAAATATCAAGCTGAAGAGACATAACTAGCGCCCTCTGCAATGAGCAAAGAAACAAGTAACACTATCGTGTTAATACAGCTAACTCAATTGAGTCGTACCGAATTTCAACTTAATTCGATCAGTAGATTATGAAACATATTATATTCAAAAATAGAAAAAATTATCTAAATTCCTATAACTAATGTGTGGCAAATCTAATGCTGATCATAGACGTATATACGTAGGCAATACTATATACGCGTATGCAGCAGATATGATTGAAGTCTTTACGAGCCGATTTCCAGGTTAAGATAAGCAAGTATTTCGTAGTGACCATATAAACTGATAAAAATAGCAATGCCACAGCGTGCCGATTTAAGATTTGCGCCTTACATTTTTAAGCAATTTACCATGAAGAAGAACAGCTGATCGGATACTGAACCGTATAAAAGTTCAATAAAAAACAAATTTAAAAGTGTATTAAAAAAAGAAATTGGATTCAATGGACGAGACAACAGACCCGAAAAGAAATCATGTGACAAACATGTTTTGGCACGCGTTTTAGACCCTTGCATGTAAAGAATAACAAAGTGTCAATGCAGAAATTGTACAAGAACTTGTTACACAAACGCTTGACATAATGGGTATAGGTTTATATCAGGACAATTGCTAAAAAATATATACCCAAATTTAATATCATAACGTACCTTGTTTATATGCTTGATTTGGTAGCCGAAGAAATCCGACGAAATTATCCAGAAGTTGATGCATTAATTTCAAATACTAACAAATATTCCTGACAGTCTCTAAACAGATTACAAGTTTTAAGTTAGCTTCTCCTGCCATACAACTTCAACCGCAACCTATTTTAACATCTTGGGGGACATGGCTAGCAGCAATTGGATACTACCATGAAAGCAAAGCATTTTATTCTACCGTTAAATCTGAGTTAATTAAAAGCCATCTTCGAAGTCCAAAATTATTTCATAAACTAGAAATCGACTGCGCCGATTACTAGCTCCTGCGGAGGGCCGAACGTCCGCGACGTTCGATTCAAAACAATTTTACAATGGTGTTAGACTATTAGAAAATTCTTCATTGTCATTAGCAGAGTCCTTACATATAATTCATAATGTACAACATAAATTACAAACTTTAAAAGATAACTCCGGTATGCGAGTGAGTAAGCGGTATAATGACGTTTTACATAAAAATATGGGATATAAAACGTTATATAATATTAATTTTAAAGAAAACATCCCACAAGTTATTTATAAAGTTTTAAGTTTGCAAATATTACGTCGGTAGATATCAACAGACCTTTTTTGCTGTACACACGTGTTCACCACACAGGGAAGATCTTTTTAAGCAGAAAACATAGAAACTGTGTTACTGTGAATATTCGTTGGGTTTGATCTATCCATTTTATCATTTTGGTCCATTACTTTCAGAACACCCTGTACACACCATCCAACTAATTCTAGCTCTATGATAAACAAGAAACCTATCTACTGAATTTGAGATCTAAAAACATTCATGCCAGTTTCATTTTTCAATTTGTAATTATTAATATATAATTTTGACCCTGTGTGATAATCATTCTAATACGTAATACTATTAATAAATATATTATTCTAGATTATGTAGATAGGGACTATGATTACAAACACAATGTTCTAACTTTTCGTGGAGCGAGTTGGAAACTCCAATTTCTCACGCGCAATTTGACGAACACTGTGAAAACCCCATGCTGTCACGTCTACTAAAAATAACTACCTAACATTCTAACAACTGGGAACTGGGCCCATGGTGCGGACTCATGTTAATCTTGCTTTTAAATTTATGATGTAATACGTTATATATTTTCTGTAACAAATTTCTGTTAGACCTGATTTAAAAATAGGTGGCATATAAGCCTACCTTTGGTAGTAGTTAGATATTTACAAGTTACATAATTTATCAAAAAAAAAAGGCAATAGTACCTTTTATTTAAATTTTCTTTTGATAACTTTATGATACTTACAAACGGTCGTACACAAATAAAATCTGAAATTATGTATTTTTGAGATCACAACATACGTGGTGTATCTAAATTTATGCCATTATTTCCGAATGGTAGTTCTACGCCCCAAAATATTAAAAAATTTTCATGTGGATAGGGATCCGGAAATGCTTCCTAAGAGAGCTACGCCTCCTCGAAGGTAATACCCAAGGGGGCTACGATTTAATATCTCGAGAACACTTGAGATACTTTCTTACACGGCCAAAAATTATTGATTGGGACCTATTATTTCATGGTATTACAAAAAATATATTCAACCAGGGGTGTGTGAAATTGGGGAGGTGCCACTGCATCTTTTATTATTTATGAGAAAGTACAATTTGTAAGAGGACGTAGCACCAACCGTTTCTGAGAAAAATTGTTTTACAGGGCACACTACACAGAGCGACTTTGAAATCTGAAGGTAGGGTTTGAAACGAACGTCATATCGCACAGTCTATTTACTTTTTAGAAAACCAAATAGTAGGCTTTTCATTAACTTTTGTTTCGTCAATAAATATCATAAAACGCTAAATTTGACAGATACATCTTCACAAAAATTGTATCAATATCAGAAAATTCGAATGAGTTTAAATGGAAAACTTTTCCAAATGGTAGATATTCATTTATTTGCTGCCAAAGCACGTATACTGTAACAGTCCATTTTAGGAAATAGTTAATTTGAATCACATTCGTGGTAAATTAAATAAAATGGTTCAAGTCGTACCTTAAATTCCAGATTTGATTAGAACAATTTTGTTAAACATTATTGTATTACCCCTGTAGCATAGCGCTACTGAACAAGGTGTGTTTCAAGTGGGTGCGCGCGTGGATTGTACGATGTTTTTTGGATAGTGTTGTGAGCGCGAGAAACAGGGGAGACGCTCGTGAGTCATAGTCTAGTGTGGATCGCTGGGTGAAGTACCTTATGTTCTGTTACATTTAAGTATGTTATCGTACCTTGGAAGAAAGATAAGATGTCGTGCACTTTCTGCATTTGAGTTGACCTGTTGCCTTGAAGTTTTGAGAGTAACAAATTAAAAGATGTGCTAGCTGTGCTCCACCTGCTGGTGCGGTCCTCTTCATTAACTTATAAAGTAATTACGTACCTAGTAACGAAAGCATTAACCGGTGTCTGCTGGAGATGCCTCTAAGGTGCAACGAATGACAACGTTAATGATTTGCAAATCTGCCTGTGTTCATGAATCTAACGAATAAAGTTAGTTTGACTTTTTCCGTGGACATTAATAATCAACATAATGAGAGATTGTCTGAAGTCGTTACCCGTTTTTCCTTTTTTTAACGGTAACATTGGTTTTTGATCTAGCCAGAACTTTGGTAAAAACGCATAAAAAAAGTGGCGCCTAACAAAATTTCTTAATGATAAAGTAAACAGAAAAATTCTCATAAAATTCCTTTATTAATGTGACCGGTTTCGTGAACAAATGATTACTTCACATCATCAGACATGTGAAGTAAACATTTGTTCAGGAAACCGGTCACATTAATAAAGGAATTTTATGAGAATTTTTCTGTTTACTTTATCATGAATAATTACTCATATGGGATCAACCTATCTACGTTACAAAAGTTCTTAAATATAAGGGACGATAATTAATGATTAAATTTGCTAAGGCCGACTATCTATGCAATTGTTTAGTTTTATGTTTTATTTAAACCTTATTCTAGTTAAGCACTTGCTTCCCCGCCTTGAGAGAAAGAGTACGAATTTATATTGATTTAATATGTAACTATTTATAGATTTTGTTCTATTCCTTTAAATAATTCTTGACTTATTAATTTCAATAATAGGGCGGTTAATAGCCTCGTTATAATACTTTACCAAGATGCTTTTCTGTATCGTCGGATTACTTGTAAAAAGCGTTTTGTTTGACTTGATCACCGCACCGACTGAGAGAAAAGGTAAATTAAACATAATAGGAGTGATTGTGGAAGGGACCATTACGTTAGCACTCCAGACGTCGTGGGAAGAATTCTGGATAGTTGTGAAAAATCCTAATACCAGCACAAGACAAATTGATTTGAAGTTTCTGCAATGTCAGAATGGAGAATGTTGAGTGAATAACTTTTTTTACCTCTAGCACCTATAAAGAAGTTCAAGCTCTAAAATCTTAGGACACCCCACGAAGGACTACATTCTGTCAGTTGTTGTTGAGAAAATTTAATCGAAATCCTAACATTCTCACTAAGACACGTTTTACTGACGAAGCAGGTATGTCCTACGAAATGATTTACTAGTTTTGATGGACGATGTGCATCGTCAATTTAGACGATAAATGTGGTTTATGCACGATGGAGCACCATCGCACTTAATGATTGCAGTCCGCAATCGCTTGAACCAATATACCCTAACAAATGAATAAGTCGGGGAGGACCTATAATCTGTCTGCCTTGTTACCCAGCTCTAAATTCTCTTGATTTTCCCATCTGGGGATGTCTAAAATGTTTGGCAACTTTAGAACAACGCATCGAAACAATGTTCGGAATTTGTCACATTTTTGATAATGATTAAAAACTGAAATCTGAGGCGTGGGTGCTACTGGAATTGTTTTCATTGCAATTTTTTTTATGGCCAAACCCAATGTTGACCTAACATATAAGGGAAACGCACATCTCTTTTAATAACCACAATCATTGTAAAAATGTGGGTTCATTAACATCATGCAATGCCATCGTCATTTATTATCGTCCACTTATTTGACAGTTTTCTATACATTAATGTGAAGACCGGTGAGTAAATATATGTTCCTCATTCTTGAAAATTTTACAAGAGAGTTGTTAAAAATCAACGTATTGGACTTAAAAGTTTGCTCAGCTCTAATGACAGATGCATATGCTTCAGTTCAAAGTGAATAAATATTTTAAATAAACAAGGAAAATTTGCTTAAAGTTTCAAATACCTCTCATCTGTAGGGTTTTTGGGCTCTTTAAAGAAGGGCCCAAAAAGCCGAAACACGTGTAGAGTGGAAAAATAATTTTGAAACATTTAAAAGCAAATTTTCTTTGTTTATTTAAAATATTTAATAATGTTTCACAAGGAGCCAACCTCAGAATCAATACAGCAGCGTGAATAAATATTTCACTTACCTACCAGCATGTTAATTATCAATAAATACGTACTAAGTACGCTTGCATAAAAATTCTCTCTCGATATTTGGACAAGATGTTATGAAACGAAGTTCAGTTTAGTTTCTTTATTTTTCAGCACTTTATTTTTCAGCACTTCAAAAAATTCGTTCATTTGATACGTATTTGGTATCTTCAAATACATGTATAATAATAAGATTACTAAAGGTTGAGTAAACATACAGAATCGGTGTATTTGTTCGGATAGTTAATTCGCCAGACATGAACACGTAAGCGACCGGTGACAAAAAATATGAAACGATATTTAAAAAAAATAAATATATACTGAGTACCCGTATTATTTATTCCCCTTTGAATATAAGTTTTTTAATTCGTCCGTTTTTATGACAAAAATAATTCTGCTTCATTAATTTCCCGAATAATCGCCTATCACAGTGTAAACCAAGTTTGCGCGTGGCATCCTGCTTCTTTTGAAATTGTTTCGGAGTTACGCGTTGTAAAAAAGCTGGAAAAATAAATTCAATCAAATTAATCAAACGCGCTTAATCGGGTAATAAATTTTAGATGGACATTAATTGCCGTATAAAAAAGGCTTTCTAAATAGAAATACGTTAACAAAATAAAATATATGGAGCTGTTTAATGTGCAAGGACCTCCCAAAAGATATCAGATTTATTAGTTTTATTAGTCCATAAAAACATCTTTTAGATTGATGCGACTAGTGATGGCGCAATTAATATGCTTTAATTATACTATAAAATTGTAATGGGGCTTTCTTTGTTGAGTACAAAATAAAAATAGAAAGAAACTTAACATTTAAGCAAATCACATAAAACACACCACATAAATTAGACAACCCCCCAAACCAAAGCCGAAGTTGCTCGGGCAGGAGTTACGCAGTTGAAAAAAACGCTGAACACACAACCAAAGCCTACGACTTTGCCAGAATTTGAACCCGGGTGTCGATAGGCAGTAAGCCAGCTATGTTTGTCACTTAACGCTCTGGCCCACTGCGTTACCGAGCTCAATACAAACATAAAATAATGTTTTCTTTTAATAAGATAGATTTATTGGGGTTCCAGCCTTATTTTAGTTCTTGTTCCTGATCTATCCCATCGTAGATCCAATTCCTTAGCTACGCTACGCTGATGAGGGGCAATAACTCCGAAACACGTGTCCGTAGCTGCATAATTGTTTCATTTTGGGGAATATGGCACTAAACCTTCTTTGTTTTTTTTTAATAATAATATTTATTAATCATTTTCCATGACCATGAGAAATCGTTTTACTTAGCAATAATACAAGCTTACATGAAAGAACTTTCTAAAAAATGCATCACCATCATTTAAATGTTGTTTATATTACTATGAGAGGAGGCACCACGATAATTTTGAACCATTTCTGTTGTGCATACGAGTATCTCCAAGTTAATGCATAAAGGTAGAGATGCAACAGAATTGGTTAATTATAGGCCCCTTCCTCTAATTTCTAACATCGCTAAAATTTTTGAAAAATTTGTAAAATGTAAACTAACAAAATTTTTCAATAAATATCAGAAAGGCAGTTTGGATTTCGTTAAAAAAAATTAACGGACGACACAATAATTTGCCTAACACGGTATATTTATAATGCAATGGATGAAAGAATACCCTGTCTATGCATATTCGTTGACCTCGCTAAAGAATTCGATGCAGTTTGTCGTAGCCAGTTGTTAAGTAAACTGGAAAACTGTGGCTTGAGAGGAAATGCTTATGATTTAATAAAAAAGTTATTTATCTGATCGAAAACAGTATGTGAAAATAAAGACTACACTTAGTAAACCTGCTTATATAAAATACGGGCTCCCTCAGGATACAGTTTTAGGGCCTATCCTCATATCTGTATACATTAATGGTCTACTAAAATTGATGTCAGCACTTGGAGCTCGTACCGTAGATCGCGATATTTGGTCCGTTTCTCTTCCTCCTTCAAGGTAATGTTTTTCTCCGCAGGTGCCGAGAACTCGATGACATATATCAACTTGAGTTGATGGTCGAGGAGAACTATGTCGAGCTCGTTGGCCTCGATTAGCCTGAAAGTCGGGAACGAGTAGTTCTAGTAAATCTGGAGTTTCTCGTTCTCGACAACGGACTCATTATCTCTAGGGACGTAAGGCAGCACGGGTGTCTGGTCTACCCCATATGAGTGTCTTAGATAGTAGTATAGCACTCGTAACGTCACGGTATGTCGGTGGATGTAGGCCTAAATCGCGTATAATGGGCATGCAGATAGTAAGTGCATGAGCGATTCCGGCGCCTGACGGCAGGTCTCCGACTTGAAACAGGCTGGCCTTAGAAAAGCAAATGTCAGCCTGGTCGATAAACCCAGTGTTTCTATGTTCTTATAGAAGACACCATGCTGGGGTTTATCGACGTGCTGCCGAAACAGATTTTCCTGTTCGGCAGCTCTAATTCGGTCTTAGAGGCGATTTGGCTGAAGTTCAGGGACTGACTCTACATCAGCACCTCACCCACCACCTCGCCTGGTGTCGAATGCGAGAACGAGTTCATCTACTGCCCATTGACATGGGAGGTACACACGAGGAACGGGAGATCTAGGCTGAATACTTCTGTGAATATTCATCATCTTGCGGGTATTTCTGTCTAATTGGAGCAGCTTGTCTACTGTCCATTTCACTACTCTAAAGGAGTAGAGCAGAACCGGAACGGCAAGCATGTTAGTCGCAGACACCTTGTTTTTCCCCGAAAGTTCGGAAAACCAAATCTTTCGGAGACAGTGTTTGTAGTTGCCGCGGAGAGAATCCTGGATGCGACTTTGTTACACACCCAGATATGTATAGGTCTCTCTGGCATCCAAATGTTTTAGAATGCTTCCGTCTGTGAGCTGCGCATCTTCAAAGAAGTCCCTGCATCGTCCTCTCTTGAGGTAGATGACTGCACATTTGTCCAACCCGAACTCCATACCAATTGCCCGCGTGTATTCTTCGACCACCCTAAGAGCGTTTTGTAGTTCGCGCTCTCCGGAGGCATAAGGTTTAAAGTCATCCATATAAAATAGATTGGTAACCTTATGGCTCCGGTCGCTGGGTGGTCCACATTGATATCCACTGGTTTGGCGGAGCCCGACAGACAACGGCATGCAGAATAGGAGAGGACTCAGGGAGTCACCCTGGAAAACTTCTCTCCTAAATTCCACCTGCTCTGTCGTGACCCGCTGTGCACCTGATGTTATGGTGAAGCTAGTCGTTCAGAGCGGCAGCAGCTGTTCTATGCATCTCACTAGTGGTGCTGGTACCGCAAGATATTCGAGCAACTGCAACAATAACTCGTGCGATATTGTATCAAATGCCTTGCGGTAATCAATCCAGGCCATCGATAGATTCCGCTTGTATTGCTCAGAATCCTTTGTAATATAGCGGTCTATCAGCAGGCTGTCCTTGCAACCTGCCATACCCTTCTTGGCACCACGTTGTCCTTGTAAAGATCCTCCTTTTTGGAGATAAGCATAGTACGTCCCTCGACGAACTAGTCCGGAATCTGCTACCCCTCGTCCAACCATGAGTTGAAAACTCGCGCCAGAAGGCGGTGAGTGGAAGGAAATTTCTTCTACCACCAGTTATTAATGCCGTCTGGGCTCGGGGCAGCGAAGTTCTTGGCACCAACAAGTGCTTGTTGGACTTCCTCACTACTGATTGCCGAGCACACTTCTTCTGGCTCTTCAAGGTGTCTGTGGCACAGAGCCTCAAAGTGTGCAATTGCTGAAGTGTGGCTATTAAATGGACGCATCGTTTCATAGATTTCCTTCCAGAAGGTTTCGACATCTTCTAGAGTTGGCAGATTATCGACAACACGCTGTGGCTCTTGAAAGAGGCGGGAAGGATTCGTACCATACTCCTTACCCGCCTCTTCAACGTTTTCTTTATAGCCATCAGCGCTCAGATCCTATCTAGGCAGTGCTGTTAGATTTACCGTGTGGTGTTGACGTCTTAGTCTGGCTGCTTGCGCCGGACTTTAGGAGTAAAGACTCTACCGTTTGTCATGTATTCTACCACACTCTGGATCGGAGAAGCGTGTTGTGTAGCCGACTCTATCTTGTCTTGGATTTTTGTACATGCCGCTTGGCTTTCTCGACCCCATTAGAAGTGTTAGTTGACCTCTCACAAGGGACGAGTTGCTTCGCGGCGTTGTACACGGCACAGTTGACCTGCCAGATATCTTCTGGAAATTCCTCATCGATAACCGCGTCCATTCTAGCCAGGTCTTGTGACATTAGGTTAGCTTTGGTGTTAAGGCTAACCCTCGTCCTTAAGTCTACATACTATATAATATTATTTAGAGCGTAACGAAAACGTTGGTACATTAAAAAATGTATGTATTTTGTTAACACTAAATAAATAGTGGCTTGTTTTTGTTGCAGGTTGCAGTTAAGGTAATGGATGTTAACCAAATTAAGGAAGAATATGTAATAAAAAATCTTTGTCGAGAGGCGAAGATCATGTCTAAGTTAAACCATCCCTGCATAGCAGCACTTTTCCAGACCATGCAGGTGAGTAAATTTATGTAATTACTTAAATGCCTTGATCAAATAAGAACTAACAAAATACACTTAGTTTTCAAGTAATGGAAGAGTATAATTGAAATATGAAATCTAGTGACATACATAATATTAATCTAAATAAATTATTAGAAATAATATAATTCTATTACGAACAAATACCAATGCGAATTTCCCATAATTTTTTTTGCTTATACGAGATAGTATTTTTTGAAAATCAAAGCTCACTAAATTTTTTTCCGATGTTTTTTGACCCAGTGGTAAAGAATAATAAATTTTTGAATTTTATTCCGTCTTTGTCAAAGAATAGCATTCATTATATCATTGGTTATTTTAACTAGCGTTAATTATAAGTTATTCTGAAATCTTATTATTTAATTTTGTAACGGAAAAAATTTAAATGCATAACCACATAGATATAGATAACATATACATGTGTTTCAGGATTAACTGCACATACTTAAAATCTGACAGGACCTCAAGATAATTGACACCACCTACTAGGTATTTCACATTTTATTAAATAATGAAAATCTCGAAATAACCGTGTGAATCGAGTTTCTTTAATTTTTTATTGAAAAAGAGACAAAAAAATTTCTAAATAAATCACGATTTTCAGAGCACATTTTTATATGATAAATTTGGGTCCGTTAAAAGTTTGAATAAAAACTAAAATGGTGGGTTGTTGATTTCACCCATTTTACCGTTAAGTGGTGATTGATAAAATATCCTTTAGAAGAGTTCCTGTAGTAGAAAATCTCTACTAAAATACATTTTTTATCTCTTTTAAGATTGAGAAAAAATTAAAAATCAAATTTTAGCCTCCATCTCTGGAGGGGCGTAACTCTTTAACGAAGCGTTTCCAGACATACCTCCATATGAAACTTTCTCTTATTTTTAGGTTCTAAATTCATATTTTAAGTTTATCCAGTTAATCTTGATATACTCTGTTTAATGCAGAATCTTACATTTAAAAAAATTCTACTTACAATCTACTGGGATATTCCCATTATACAGAGTGTCTCACCAGGAGCTGCATCGCTCGATATAGGGAAAAGTACGCACCAAGAAATTTTTAAAATTTAGGAAATTACTAATGGCAGTGTGGTCAATTCAACTAAAATATTTACAAGCATCTGGCACTTCCGGTTATACAGGAAGTCGATACCAACTTGCTTATTTTAAATGGAACATCCTATATATTTTGGGGTCTTCGAAAAGAGCATAAAACTCTGAATTAAAAACATGGATATCTTATGCCTAAACACAGCCGTTTCAGAGATACTTGACACTTTAAAAAAATTTTGACAGGTGTAATCACCTGTATAACTTATAACTTTCTTCGTGTAAAAGTCAGTCCCTTCAAAAAATGCCACCGCGTTAAAATTACACCCACGAAGACTTTCTCAATTTGTTTACTATTTATGGAGAATGTAATAAAGTAATATCAAGAACTTGTAGTACATTTGTTACTAGATATCCACAAAAACGGAAAATAACACTAAACACTGTAACATGCCTATTAATTGAATTGAAGACACTTTACATTAACTAAAATGGCTAAGATAAAATCAGCTAAAAACATGATTCCATTTTAATTTAATAAAGCCCCACAAAAAAAAAAATTCTGACCTAGCAACGAGACGAGTATATCCATATGTATTTTTGATCCTGATTCCGAATCCGGGGTCAAAAAAGTCGTACACCCCCAAAAAAAATTTTAAGCCAAAAAACACTCCCTGAATAGGATATGAGATAACGCTCTGAAAATGATGTTATCATTTTAATCAATCGTTTTGTTTAATATTTTCGGGAAAAATTGAATGTGTTGCGATAAAAATAAAGTAAATTACACTCACCCCATCGTATGAAACCACCCCATAAAGGTGAACACCCTATTCCACAAACCAATTATAAACAATACTGAAAAACATTTAAAAATTTTAATTTCGTTAGTTTAATAAACTACTAATTACTAATACCCCTAGACTACCTAACGTTATGAAAAACAACACTTAACTTATCAGACTACTTTTCTCTAAAAAGAGACATGAAAGAACAACACAAACACTCATAAAATCTTTAAAATAAATAAAAATACCATAAAAAAAGATTAAAAAAGAAAAAATTAAAATCTACTAACGTAAGATACTTCTCTCCCCTTCAGGGATTTTTATACCCAAATGGTTTAAATGGTACAAATACTCTAATATCCTCCATAAGATCTCTAATAAGAACATCCATATAATGAAATACAAATTTTATTTTTTTCCTTCTTTTCTGTAATTGAAGTTAAGGTTTTTTCATAAATAAGGGTAGTTTTGGGTAATGATTCTACTATTTATTGCGAACCTAACGAAACTTAAAAATTTTTAATTTTTTTCATATTCTCTTATCAATTGGTTTATGGCAGATAGGGTTTCTCACCCTCTATGGGGTGGTTCCCTACCCAGGTGAACGCTCATTCACCTTTATTTTTATAGTAATAATTCAATTTTTCCCGAAATATTAACGGGTTTTTTGTCTATTTTTTGGGTGTACGACTTTCTTTGTTCGGAATCAGCGATCAAAAATAATGATATATTCTCTCTGTCAGAAATTTTTTTTGTGGGGCTGCGTAATTGTTCAAAATTTCGCCGTCGAACCTCCACACAGTTTTCGACCTTCGGATTAGTTCTTCATGGGTAGCTCTTCTAATTGAATCCTGTGATAAGTTTTAAAATGCATTTCTTACTCTCTGCATACAATCTTCAATAGTTGTAAATGGGCTCTCATAAACTTTGTCCTTAATAGTTCCCCAAATAAAATAATCTAAAATTGATAAATCGGGCGAGCGAGGAGGCCGTAGAAAATGTCCATTATTGACGATCCATTGATTGTAAAAAGTTTCTAGTAAAAAAATTATTTATCAAATACGCGTTATATGGGGGGCACCGTCGTGCTGATAAAAAATGTTTCTATGTTCGGCGAGAGGTAAATTTTCTAAATAGTTATTATTCAAATTGTGTAAAATATTTAGATCTTTCACCTAAAAAAAAAAAAAAAAAAAATTAACTATACATATTAGCAGAAGAAGAAATCTTTATAACTTAGCGTTTAAATTTTCCTGATAAAATTCTAATGCCACCATTCTATCGTTTCTTATGGCACAGTAAATATTAAACTGCCAACTTTCTTAAAAATTTCGCTCCCTGAACACATGAGGATTCGAGTCATTCCAATAATGCGAATTGTGTCGATTAAAGAGTCCATTTTTGTGTAAATTTAGCTTCATCTGACCATATAATATTTCCCAAATAAGAATCGTCGCCTACAAACTTTATTAGAATAAATTCACAAATATTTTCTCTTCTTAGGAAATCTGTTTCTTTTACTAGTTGAACCATTTGAAACTTTGAAATTTATGTTTAATTAAGATTTTGTGAACTGAATCCTTGCATAGTCCCGATTCCAAAGCAGCTTGTCTTAATGACATCATTGGAAATGCATGAAAATATCCCAGAATTGCTATTTCTACGTTTTCGTCATCAACAATAGGCTTCCGCTTTTGAATTGTTGCCTTGACAGAATCATAGTTTTTAAATTTATCCAGAATGCGTTTTACAGTGTTTGGTAACGGTTTTCGTTTTTGTGGATATCGAGTAGCAAATGTGCTACAAGTTCTTGATATTACTTTATCACATTCTCCATAAATAATAAACAAATTCAAAAAATTCTTGAATTTCTAAGAAAATCACAAGTATTTCAAAAAGTTGTAACTTAAACCCCCACAATGCTTATATAAAAAAAAAGAATTTAATTTTACATAACTTGAAGTAAAAAAATTCAGGGTGTTCCATTTGACTTAAGCACGTTTTCGCGGTTTGAGGTTTACAAAATGTAACGTCAAAAATGGAACACTTGGAATACTATTATTGAATTTCTTTAAAGTGTAGAGCTTAGCTCATCTTATGAACTTTCTGCATGCCAAAAAGCAAATGAGTATCTTTTACACGAAGAAAGTTGTAAAGGTTAGTGTAAACCATTACATCTGTCAAAATTTTTTTAAAATGTCAAATGTCTCTGAAACGGCTCAGTTTAGGCATAGGGCATGTTTTTGACTCAGAATTTTATGCTCTCTTCGAAAACCCTGAAATATATAGGGTGTTTCATTTAAAATAAGCAAGTTGGTATCGACTTTCAGTATAACCGGAAGTGCCAGATGCTTGTAATTATTTTAGTTGGATTGACCACCTGCCATTAGTAATTCCCTAAATTTTCAAAATTTTCTGGCGCATACTTTTCCCTATATCGATCTATGCAGTTCATGATGAGACACCCTGTATTAATATTGTAAATGGTCTTTCGTCTTTGTTCTATTAAAATTATTCCAAAAGCAGTTCTAAAATCTCATTGTAGGTGCACCCTAGAGTAAATTTAATTGTATGGAAAAACGAACAAACTAAAAATGTCCCGAAATTTATGTCCAATTTATTTTCCTCGTAAATTTAATTGTTTGGGTGGGTCAACTCGCTAAGTACAGAATATTTGGTGCCATAACAACCCAAATTTCGTAAATCAGATTCTGTTAACAGGTACAAGACAAACTCCTTATTGGGTATAAGAGGTGTGTAAAATTATCTTAAAAAGTCACTACTTGAAGGATATAATCTGTCGAAATATTATTGATCCTTTTCGATACTATTTTAACTCTTTTCTAATATACAGGCTGGATCAAATTTTAATTACGAAACTTAAACGTCAAAGTAATGTGGATTTATCATATAAACTTATAGCTAAAAATGCCTGCTTTACAGATAGAGGGGGTTGAAGTTTTAATTTATTTTTATCTTTTGCCATATTTCTCCGAAAATAACTGAGATATTGTTATGAAATTAGGAAGGTGAACGTTGCGTACATCAAATACACTTCTCACCATAGTTGTCATATCTACATTCTAACCAGACGCAAAAGGGTCGGGGGTGTCGAAGACATTCTTCCCAAAAAACGGAACACAACTGACCTAAACCATTTTTTCTTTCATTTTCGACATTTAATATCATTAATGCACAAAAAGTTTCTTGTAATTTTTTGGTAGATGCAACGGTTTTGAGTTAAACTCATTGTAAATTCATTCATCTTCCACTTATCAGTTAGCTTAGCTGTTAATTGAGAATCGTTTAAACAAATTATATGGTTTTGGATATTTTCATCAATATACTTTCGAATATTACACATTATTTTGGCGTAATATATCGATTTACTAAGTTTTCCGATTACAATCTGGTCCATTGTGTGTGTATAAATGATATTTGTGGACATTTATTTGTCACTAGTCATAAAAAAAATATACAGTTTTATGTATATACAGACTGTTTCAGCAGTGAATGCAAAAAATTTAAACTTAGATTTCTTAGAAAATTTTCGGGTGGGTCCTTCATGTAATTGTTTTTGACAAGGGCTACACCTAAAGAGTTACATCCCTAAAATATCGGGGGTAGAAGCTGATTTTGATTTAATTTTTGAAAGGCTAGAAATTGGTTTTGGAGTGAAGTTTGTACGTATTAATTGTCTTTCAACTAGCTAGTTTTTGTCTTCCACAATTTGTTGCTAGGGATAGAAATTAACAACCCCCCTTCAAATTCTTATTCAGAACTTTCTTATTTTTTGTTTTTTTAAATAATCTGATGTACCTATTTAGAATGTAGAATATCTTCGTAAAAAACATAGTTTTCAAGTAAAAATTTCGCCACCATAAAAATTAAATCATTAAAGTTTATTATTGTATGCGGTTCAATTTATAAATAGGCTGCCGTCATCAAAAACATTTCAATAATTATGATTATTGTCAAGTGGCATAACAAGGCATTAGTAAGTTTTGAATATCGTAAATTGTCAATTCATAAGCACATAAGAGAGATGAACAGTGGAAGACATTAGAGGCTATAACTTTTTAGGGGTGGTCATTATCAAAAAAATATATGTGAAAGGACCACCTTAAAATCCCCTAAAAGTATGGAGAATAAACATAAACAGTATAACATGTATATAATCTTCTAATTATTTAATATTTAAAAATTGCAAATGCAAATAAGTATTTTTTTGTAATATACCGGGTGACCACGAGATGACGCTCTCCCATATATCTTCTTGGTCTTTTAAGATATGAATCTCAAATTTGGGCACGTCAAATAACGACTAAATATGGATTAATTCGACCGATTTATCATTTTCTGTCGCTTCCGGTTTCACCGGAAATGATGCCAACTTTGGATTTTTAAATGGAACACCCTGTATGTTTTTACATTTTTGGATTCAGGAGGTCATTTTGCATACAACTATGGCATATTGAGATAAAAATATTAATGACTGACATTTTTATGAGCAATTTTAATTTCTCATCTAGGCGGTCGTGACCCCAAAAAAATGTTTTGTTTTGCTTCAATAAATAATCAAAAAATACAATTATGACATTATGTCATATGACATTCGTGTGGCTTCTAAACATTTCGGAAATCGTTTTTCCAGAATAACTCATTTCTTTTAAATGGCACCATGGTGGCTTATTACGTTATTTCAATAAAGCATTTTATTACCGATAACTTAGTACCAAATACTCCATTATTTATTCATAAAAATAATACATGTGATAAATGATAACAAATGAACGAATTAAGAAACAAACGAATTAAAACTAAGTAATTATTTTATCACATTATCTAAAAAAAAAAAATATAACAATTGTTCAAAATGTTGACCACCGATATCTACACAATGTCTTGCTCTTACCAAAGTTTCTCTCACCACATTGGTGAGATATTCCTCTGTTATAGAATTTGTGGCCCTCCTAACTCGATCTTTCAAATTTTCTAATGTAGTAGGTACTGTTGAATATACACGTTCTTTAATGTGGCTCAAAAAAATAAAAATCTAACGGCGTTAGATCAGGTGATCGCGTTGGCCACCTGGCTGGTCTATTAGATCATATCCAATGATCCCCGAAACGACCATTTAAATATTCTGCAACTACTCTGGCGTTATGGGGCGGGGCGCCATTTAAGGGTAAATATTCCAAAAACTCTTCAATTTCATTTCTCAGAAACCTTAAATATCTTTCTCCTGTCAGTGGATCATCAAAAAATATGGGACCTATGATGCTGTTACTCATAATGCCTGCCCAAACGTTAAAACCAAACCGTTCTTGAAAATTGCCTTGCCTCAAAAGTCTTGGATTTTGTTGCGCCCAGTACCTCAAATTGTTTCTATTGAACATACCATTGTTTGTAAAACGGGATTCGTCATAAAATAATATATTATAATGAAAGTTTGGAGATCTAATTTCATAGTCTAAAAGCCATCTGCCATACTGAAACCTCTGCATGAAATCGTTTTCATATAATGCTTGGTGAAGCTGGTATTTGTAACTCTTAAATTTGTGTTTTTCAAGAAATTTTCTTACAGTTTCTCTTCCTATGTCTAACTCACTTGCAATTTCTCGTATTGAGACACTAGAATTGATTTCCAGTGACGCTTGTACATTAATTTCGGTGTCTTCATTGATAATTGGCCTTTGGTGTTCTTGAGCTACTCTCTCTTGTCTCAGCTCCCGTTCTACTCTAAGAAAACAATGTCTGCCAGGATGATTTCTTAGTGGATACCGCTCTGCATATAAATCGCGGGCTGCTCGGCTATTTCTGCGACATTCCCCGTATATCATCAGCATATCCACTTTGTCACTTTTTGAATAAACCATGATTTTTTAATACACACCACAATAATATCGGATTCTCATAGAACTAAATATCATTTGAGCTGTCAGCTTAATTCATTTGTTTCTTTTGTTACATTTTAAAGGCACCTAATTGATAGAGAATCAATGTTAAATATTATGAGTTTATTTTCATTTATACCTTGTTGGATACCATTATTATGTATTTTTATGTATTATAATATGAATAAATAATGGAATGTTTGGTACCAAGTTATCGGTAATAAAATGTTTTATTGAAATAACGTAATGAGCCACCATGGTGCCATTTAAAAGAAATGAGTTATTCTGGAAAAACGATTTCCGAAATGTTTAGGAGCCTATAGCACAAATGTCATATGATATAATGCCATAATTGTATTTTTTGATTATTTATTGAAGCAAAACAAAACATTTTTTGGGGTCACGGCCGCCTAGATGAGAAATTAAATTTGCTCATAAAAACGTCAGTCATTAATATTGTTATCTCAATATGCCATAGTTGTATGCAAAATGACTTCCTGAATCCAAAAATGTAAAAATATACAGGGTGTTCCATTTAAAAATCCAAAGTTGGCAACATTTCCGGTGAAACCGGAAGCGACAGAAAATGATAAATCGGTCAAATTAATCCATATTTAGCCGTTATTTGACGTGCCCAAATTTGAGATTCATATCTTCAAAAACCAAGAAGATATAGGGGCGAGCGTCATCTCGTGGTCACCCGGTATAAATAAAGAACATCCACTCATCATTTTGTCAGTTTTCTTATGATATTGATTAATCCTGTGAATCTCTTGTAATCTGACGTTTTTGGTGAGAGTGAAATAATACATAAAATTTAAAATTCAATGTCTTATGGAATTGTACAGAAAATAATATACGGTAATGAAATATCTACGGTACAACACGAAATAACTTGCCCGTATAAAACATATTAAGAAGTGGAGGTAATCCTACCAAATAATTATTTTTTAAGAATGATCACCTAAGTCCCCCCATCTGACCCCCATTGTTTTATTTTTGTATTGTCACCTAAAGAGTGTGGCCCTTAAACAACAAGACGAAATGTTTTAAATAATTGCCAACATTATTTGACAAATTAATATTTTTTGACAAATAGCACAGTCAACAATTAGAAACAAATCACGGGTAATTTTTAATTAACTGTCGAGATAATTTCGTGACTAACATGTAGTCGAGAACAATCTGGTCTTATTTAGCTTCGTGGTCGAGCGATAAGGACACTTGCCTCTGACTCCAAAATCTCGGGTTTGATCCCTAGTCGATACGTTGGAATTTTTTCTAAATAGAAATTAATCCTAGGTCACTTGGGTGTGTGTTCGATGTCTTTAGATGTGTAGTCCCTTCCCGCACAAGGTACACTTGACTTAAAAAAAAACTGGTACAACTCTTGTAATCGAAAATCTTAATAGTTTAGTTGTGTGCATAAGTCTGTAAATAGGGCTGGCCTGGCATGTGGAGAGGGGGGTGGACAAGAGGTGATTTACCCCGGACCTGGGTTTTTTTGGAGGAGATCGGTTTTCTTTGTGTTTTTAAACTTATTAAACCTTTCTCTTTTATTTTATTCAAATGGAATTTTAAAAAATAATTAGAAAATAACTTTTTCAAAACATTTTCAAGCCTGCCATATTATTGTTTAAAAAAAAATAATATTTGTTACGGATAATTTTATTAATGGTTGTAATTAAAATACTAACTGAATAATGATAATTCTGTTTTTAAAATAAGAACACAAAATACCACTTGAGATTAAAAAAAATGTAAAAGATGCAAACTGAACATAAAAATACAATAAAAAAAAATGAAATAAATGAACTTCAATTACGTAATACAGAATTAACTAATATTTTGTCATTGCTCCATTAGCGTCTAAAACTGCCTGAAGTCTTGCAGGCATGGACAAAATCAGATTACTTGCAAGGTCAACTTCTTGGGACAAGTTCTCCCAAGCGTCTTCAATTATCCCTTCCAATTCTTGGGTTATTTGGATGGTTATTTAATTTTCTTATGTGTTTCACCATTAGTCCCCATACATTTTCAATTGGATTTATATCCGTACTTTTAGATGGCCACGGTAACAACTCTATGTTTTTATTAAGAAACCATTGCCTGACACGATGGGCCGTATGTATGGAGCAGTTGTCTTGTTGGAAAATAAAATTATTTTCCGGAAACACCTCTATTACTGACGGCAACATAATATTGTCTAATATTTCAATATATTTAATGGAATTGAGATGACCACCACTGTTCCAACACACACCTAACCCATTTAGGCTCATCTAAGCCCAGACATTGACTAAAAACCTTCCTGATATTTGTGGATCGAAAGTATATTTTTCGTCGTATCTAGTGGAAGGAGGCGAAACGCGAACATGTCCATCGTTACAGGATTTAAAAACCTTTTCGTCAGAAAAGACAACTTGTCCCCAGAAGTTTTCATCATTGATTATATAGTTGAGTGCAAAAATAATCCTACCCTGCTTCTTTTCTTCTGAAAGTTTGTATTTTTTAGCCGCTGAACAACCCTTGAAGTCGCTTTGTAGTTTTATTCTTCTGCAAGCAGTAGATACCGAAGCAGGGAAATTTGTCTATGAAATTGCATTTACTGCAGTCTGAAAAGGGTTTTCTATTAGGTAATTTATAAGATTTTCATCTTCTTGATTATTGCTCTTTCTGGGCCTACCGGAATCAACTTTACGGGATACCATTTGGTTGGTTTCCCATTGTTTTTTAACACTCATTTTCGTGGTTTTACCCACATTGTATTCAGCAGCAAGTCTTCTTATGGACCAGCTATCTTCAATTTTAGAAACAATTCGAAATTTTTGAATATCTGTTAGATGTCGAACCATTTTTAATAACGACGCCACTGATTAACGTCAAAGTGACATTTGTAAGAATATTAATATCAATCAAAGAACGAATAATTTACATAGTTAAAAGAAAGTGTACCAGTTTTTTTTGAAATCAAGTGTACCTCAAGGTATGTTTAGTGATTCTAAGGATTGTATTACCAGTGGTGTGGTTTTAATTTTTTAAAAGCGACAAAGAATTAATTACACTTTATGAATAAGTAAGTACATTTAACTTTCCACAAGTTTAATTTTTAATTTATTTTTAAAACTTTTCTTGGCTATTAAGTTATTTCGTTGTTACAAACAATTTTCTTTTGATTTATGATAATTTTCGTCATTAAATTAACTCGTGATATACAAAGAACTTGTAATTCAACGAAACAAGGTCCATAAATGATTCCCTTAAATTATTTAATTTTGCGTGTTGATGTATTTATAATGAGCACCTTTCTAGGTGAAATATGACATTGTGGCATTCCTGAATACGCAAGTAGTGTTAACCATTAAGGCATTCTGCGTAGACGAACACTTCAGTAACTAGAAACCGCCTAAGATTAGATAAACACCACCCCTGGTGGTAACTTATTAAACTTTATTGTTGAACCAGTAACATTTACTCATAATAATTAGCTATGTATCATCGAAGAAATATTAGTGCGTGTGTATGATTACCGGTCCCGCCACCGCCGCTTTCTGGATTATTGATGTAGGGGACATCAGCTGTTCAGCCCCGAGCTTTAGGGAGGAAATATACGCATCAAATCTTCCAGAAGATTTCAGTAAATTGCCCGTACATTCTCTTTCGTCGTGCATATTTTAACACAAATAAATATATTAATGTTAATTCGTCTTTTTGTTGCACTGATTAAAAAAAGTGTTTCTCTGTAAATAATAAATGGTTTAGCAGCAATAATATAATTAGCCTTAAATAAAATAAATAAATATTTTGTTAACCATTTCTGATACAATGTACTTATACATACTTCACATATGGCAATTTAGGTGAGTGGCAGTTGCTTACCTGATCGAATAGCAGTAGCGGCCCTAAAACTATAACTTGAAGAACTTCAAATAGTAGTTCCTATTTTTCAGATTGTATTCCTTTTTAGTTTTAATCTTATTACTCCCTTCCTTATAAGATATTATCCAAGATAATTGCCTCATATACCAACATTGTGCAGTTTGATATTTTGAATAGTCCTTCTTTCTAGTATCAAAGGCCTTTGATAAGTCAAACACCAAGTAGTATTATTATATTTGTAATCGTTGTTGAAATTATTGTAATTATTTTATTTGATTAAATGCGAATGATATGTTTATGTAACCATGTTCGTCAGTTTATTGTGTATCACCGATATTAAGTAAGTAAATTCTTATGATTGTCAAAGACATAAGTGTGATGTTGAAAATAAAATCGTATTTTGAAACAATATTTTTTAAATCTATTTTTGAAGTAATATGTTGTTAAACACTAACCTACATCCATCATCTTCTCTTGAGAAAGTACGACGTATATGTTTTTAAATATCTATTGACATGTAAAATACAAACTTTCATTTTTTTTAATTGTTTTGACAATTTTACCTATGTACGTACAGGGTGATCCTTCATGACAACTGGATTCGATAACAGAACCAATACTGTCTCTAGAGACTTCGTTCTTTACATAGCCCTACAAAAAGAAATCAAGCGGTGTCATGTCTGAAATCCTTGATGGCCACTTTATTGGGCCATTTTTACCAATCCATTCTTCGAAGTGTTTATTGAGTTAATTCAATTTAACAAATTCAATAATAACAAAACCTATATGAATTGTTCTACGAACAGATTCATATAAAGATTATTATTCGTGCTGTATATCTAAAATTATAAGCAGTTAACATATAGTGTTATTGGTTTGTATGTTTGAAATCAGAAAAAGAAGGAAAATTCGATTCTTAAATAAAATACAAGGTGTTCTGTTTAAGAAAGCAACGTTGTCTTTGTATCTGCTTTAAATTAAAAGATACTTTTTCAAAGAGGTCATTAAAATATTTGAAAAAATACTGTATGAGATTTTAAAATACATTCATAAATAACGAAGGTTAGAAGTAGTGGTGGTGAAATTATGGAAGATCGCCCTATACATTATTATTATTTTTCATTAATTACCGCATTGAATTATCAAGTATACTATGTTCTGAAAAACAATCTAACTAGATAAAAAATATACAGGGTATTTAATTTTATAATAGGTTACATTTGGTAGGTTATATACAGTGCGTCCATAAAGTAACGCATAAATTCATTATTAGGTAAATAAACAATATTATTGAAAATTCCCGAAACACGTCGATTTTTGATTTTAATTTACTTTTTTTTCAAATAATAATTTAATATACAGGGTGACCTACCTTCGAGTAATGACGTCATCACGGGTTTTCTTAAATGGAACACCCCACTTTTTTCTCTCAAAGGTACCTCGATCTGTTAGAAAATAATATCGACCCAATGATTACCCAAATCCTCGAAGAAGACGATAATCTTTTAGAGGGCGAACTGTTTTTTCAACAGGATGGGGCACCCCACATTTTGCTATAGCAGTCCGTCAATTTTTGGATAATCGGTTTCCTGAGCGATGGATTGGAAGAAGAGGTCCTGTGGAGTGGCCCGCTAGGTCACCCGATTTAACTCCCTTGGATTTCTTTCTGTGAGGACATTTGGAATCGAAGGTATTTGCAACAAAACCCGCATCTCTGGAAGAGTTACGTGAAAGAATTGTTCGAGAATACCATTTATTGTCTCCAGATGTGTTCAGAAATGTTCGTACAGAATTTCAAGACAGATTATACTACAGTATGGAAGTCGGTGGGGGTTAATGAACAATACATACGATAACTTAAACTGCTTCTTTTATTTTTGTTTTCCCGAACCTAAAATAATGAAACAATTATTTCTCAGGAACGAATCGATAAAAATTTTTAAAAAATACACAGTTATGTAGAGAATTGAAAACCTTTCAAAAGATGTATCACTCAACGCCTTTTGCCATTTGATTTTTTTGAGGGGGTGGTGTAGGGTAGAGGGGTGATGAGAGGTATACAAGTATTACATTAAAATATGTCCCCCTTAGAAACAAGGTCGACGTGTTTCACCAATTTTCCAAAAGAAATGTATCTCCAAAGTTATTCAGGGTTCCTATTTTTGGTTGGGACACACTGTATAGCTTGACTAAATGTTTACTGTAGATAATTAAAAGTTAATCAATTGCCAGATAACTTGGCAGGTATCTTTGCCAGAAAACTACGCAAGGCTCTACTAGAGCAGCGTTTGTAGATACTACTTAGTAATCGTTCAAGTAAGTTTCCGATATTTCAAATTTAGAAAAACCTTACGGTGCAGAGGTCTTGTTGGATAATATATGCACTGGTATAAAATGAAATGATCTGTCACAAAACAAATGCCCCACGTTAGGTAATTCTCACAAAGGTTATAATCAATAACGTTTCCTCCAAAAGGGGTACCAAACTCCAAATATCACCAGTCACCACTCTTTACAGAGTTACCAACATAACCAAGTGACCTAAAACATCAACAGACAAAGACAGAAAACAACTAACTACGATACAAAATGACAACATCCGTTGCTGGGTAAGTCTAAGATTTACAATGACCGAAAGTTAGTTTAAATTAGCACCCGAATTTATTACAAAATCAGAGGGATATTAGATAAAATTCCAACAAGGCACGATAAATCGATAGTAATCGATATACACTGTTCAATTATTATTTCTTTATTAATATCGGAAGATACTATTTATTTGTTGCATTAAAATGACTTGAAAATACTGGAGGAATTTACTAGTTCCCAACTCGTAGCCCTTCAAAAGGCCCAGCAGGAACCCACGTGGTTTATATTCCCGTTTTATGAAGCGCTGTTATGCTCGTAGAACAGCGTACGGATGTGTGCTGCGGGTGCGATTAGAAAACGCCGGCCCCCCTGCCAGGTCGATCCCTTTAGTGGGAAAATTGCTGCCATATAGAAGTTGCAGTGACTTGACTTCCGGGAAAGTATTAAGTAATTTTTAGTGCCGAAATAATGGATTCTCGTTTTCATTATTGTGAACGTGGATTTTGTAATTTAACAAATCTATTCCTCTTGCCTATTTGCACGTGTGTATGAAAACTAAGTTTGTAATTAATTTATTTTAATTGTTATGCTTGACGAAATTCAATAGATTTTCAGTCGGGTATATATTTCATTAAGCACTAAAAACTCATTTTTGTACTCACATTCATTTCACAGCACTCTAAATTTAAATACTTATGTACAAAAATTTGTCTGTATACAGTGTGATCGTTTAATATTGAATAATAACTCACTCGACTAAGAACACACTTTTTCAGCATATCTTCATAATTTTTTAGCCATATTAAGAGCAAATTATGACGTGATCGAAATTCTTTTTTAATGAAATCTAAATTTTTCCCCATATTTCAATATAATTGAATGTTCTGTTTCTCATACCCTAAGATTTATCACTGTCTACATAAGAATAAAGTTTAAAAAACCTTTAAAAATTCAGTACATTATTTGGAACGAGTAATTTATTAAAGAAAATGTTCGAACATACTATTCAGTTTTGTTCAATTGATACTTAATAGAGAGAGAATCTACATTTGTATAATTTGCAAGAATGTTGTAGGTACATTTAAAATTTATGAGCACATTTTTGACACAGTATCAGAGAGGCACAGGTTCAAAAAAGTGGGTGACCCAACATTTTACAATACCCACAATTCGATGATGTGACACACTAAATATAAGTCAAATTTGGACAGTCATATCTTTTTTAATATCTGGCAGATTTACAACTTCTTTGCATTGTTATTTTGTCCATTCTCTTGGCTTTAAAATGATGTAAGATGTATTCACATTACGTGTCTATGAATTTTATAGAGGGCAATATATGAACGTATGTTCTGTACCGCTTTTTATTCAAGTGTGTGGGTTTTGTAAATCATACTATACAAGAAAGTGGAGTGAAAAAACTTTTTTTGGATTTGTAAAACGGTAGGTATGACGAATGTTGAGTATGTACAGATGAGTTCAAATTCTAGATCGCAAATTTTTCGAACTACCATTTGAGGTGTCCCAGTTACCCCTAAGAAAATGTTGTTTTATATGTAATAACTATTATTTGATTTTTTTTAATATGTTTTTGTATCCAATTTTCCCTAAAACGATTTAATTAATGTAAGGCATTGGGGCGCCTCTCTACTTAAATTTGGTACTTGTTATTTATGTTGCAAAGTAGCCAGCATGCATACTGCCAACACAAAATTTTCAATATAAGACAAAATATTTTTGGGATTCGCTGGGGCAGCTTAAAGAGTAGTCCGAAATTTTTTCGGTTTTGTACCTGAACATACCTTTACATATGGCAACTTTCGGTATACTTGCCGTTTTCCAAATCCAAAAAAAGTTTTTTCAATCTACCTTACCGTATACAAAACACCACTGACTTGATTGTGTCGTTGGCTAGAGGGCGCGATGGCAATTGTGACTAGAAAACTAACTATCGTAGCTGCGGATTCGAATCTCGCCACCGGCACTGGCAATGTCAGCCAGACTGGTTGTATGACTACGCTTTTCTAAGTGTAATGCACTTTTAGATAGCTTCGGCTTTGAATTCAGGGTTTGTCTAATTTCTGTGATATTTATTTAAAAAAACAGTTATTTATCCACGCGTGTGTAAAAGATCATAGTTCATAATTCATGATCATAAAGCATAATTCATAGTGCACAATTCATAATTCATAATTCATTATTCGTAATTCATAATTCAAAATTCATAATCCATAATTCATAATTCTTCATAATTCATAATTTATTAACCACTTTAGATACAATAATTGTACATAATATTGTAAGTCGACAATTTAAATAATTACAATCATTTATAAATCACATAGAAATTTCTTTCAGTTATAATTATCCCTAATTTTTACGTAATAACTTAGTTGTCAACACGTGACAGGGAAGGTTCCGGAATAGTAATTGCTACGTAAAGTTTATTTCAACCTTACATAGAAAATGTCGGCTTCTTTGACGGCGGTAAAGAAATCAAAGAAGCCGACGTTTTTTATGCTGCAAATAAGTTTTAAATAAACTGTAATAACTATTCCCCATTAAGGTGGATACTTGGTAGAAGTATCGTTCCCACTACGTAACAGTCGTTAGCTGAGAAAATCTTTAAAGTTCCAATAATGGTAGCTACTACGTAGAGACTACTAAATGTGATGCTTGGGTAGTTCCCACTTAGGCAGGTATTGTATATACCTACTTCAAATGTCGTAGCCTTCGGCGGATTAGGATTTTTCATGAGCAAAATATATGTTTCGCGATTTTCGCTTCATCTCTACAGAAGCGACACATGTCACTTTCAGCTTTGCACATTGTTTGAGATGATATCTCAGCTCTTAGCTCTGGTTTGCTGAGTCTATCTCTTTTTTGCGACTGTTTATAAAGTTCTTCGCTTGTCTTTAATCTGGAGTGACCTTCCAGTAAGAGAATTTTTAACCCATTTTCCATTTTCAGACCCCGTCTCTTGTGTGGTTTTTAGATATTCCACAAAACGGTTTTGGTGCGATGAATAATAATCCTGCACCCTCTCTCGCAAGTCTATCAGCAATCTGATTCCCTTCTATTTATTCATGGCCTGGGACCCACATCAATGTAACCTTGTTGTTCCTTGCCAGTTGCCTTACTGTTTATAGACATTCAAAAACTATGCTCCTCGTGTGGTGGGAATTTGGCCTAAGGCATTTGATAGCATATATCTGGGCCTATATACTCCTATCCCTACTCCTTCCTTCATCTCTGATCCATCTGTATACCAAATTAATGGATCCGTTTTCAAATTTGAGTGCTCCAGATCTCCATATTTGGCGATCAGTTATTACCACTTCAAATATCTGCTAAAATTCAAGTCTCACTGGCATTGTGTCAGTAAGTTTCGTCATTGAGACTAAATGAAATTCATTCAGAATACTCAGATGCCCAACCAGACATCCTGGTTCGAATTTCCTGGATTGCGGTCTTTTAGCGCTAAAGGCTTCTTCCTTGTTTACATGCATGTGTAAAGGGAGTAGATCAAGCAATGCTTCCATTGCTGATTTTAGTCAGGTTTTCATTAGTCCTATGATTCTCAGATACGATAAAAGATGCACTTTTATTTTTTGTTTTAGACCCCTAGTTTTACTGAAGGGCCTGTAGCATATCCAAAGGGCTGCTGTTTCTCTTTCAGTAACCCTTTTTAGGTGTTTGTTCCAGATTATTTTTTGATCTAGGATTACACCTAGATATTTTGCTTCATCAAAGACGTCAATTTGTACACCATTCATTTTTGGGGCTACTAAAGGAAGATTCCTTGTTTTTGTGAATAGTGTTATGACTGTTTTGCTTGGATTAATGTGTAAATCTTCATCCGAGTACCAAGTTTTGATTATGTTGAGTGCGATTTGCATCCGGCCTGAGATCATCCTATTATGCTTGCCATTTATTATGATGACTAGAGAGACACAAATTCTTCAATAGTTATAGACCATAGCAATGGTGATAGGACCCCATATAGGTGTAGTAAAATACGAGAAAAAAAGTAAAAAAATACACTGATTTAACTGATAAAGCAATAAAAAGAGTCATACTGGAAATAGTTTAATTCTTTATGTGTTGATATGTTTTTATACACTTTTGTGTTCTTTTTTTGGAAATGGTGTCAAGCCTTTATTTTAATTTATTTTGTTTTTAATTATAGACCTGAGGATAAAAAAATTCGAAACGTTGACAACAGCTTAATTTAATAAAACAGTATAAAGTCCAAAAGCTCAAGATTTTTGCTTGCGCTACCGTAAATATATTACGTCGACAAAACCACAATTCTTAAATGATTTATGATATATTAACAGTATAATTTTTTGTTTGCAATGCTCAAGAATTTCAAGTATTTATTTACAATATACAATGAAGTCTAGAAAGTTTAGATCTTTTTTATCAGCCAAGGCGTTCGTTAAGTCATATAAAGATGTTGAACCTTGTTATAGAGTAGTTCATTGTTAACGGTCACTGAAGGGGAATTGTCGTGAATCGAAGGGGAATTATCGTGAATCGTTCGAGTGTTGTTAGTATCTCAATAAAATTGTGAGATATATGAACTTATTTATTTGATTTCGAATACAAAACATTCGCTTAGTTGGATATTTTCTTTGATCATATTTTAATAATATTGAAAGAGTTTAAATCATGTATTTAATTTCAGACAATTATTATATTATCATGTATATTCTCTATATATCTGTTTAATAGCAAATACTGAAACTAAATCAACGAAATATTAGGTAATAAAAGAAAATATTCGACGGTAAATTCTACAATAGTTGCCTCCTATAACGAATCACGCTTATAGTAGGAATTGCCTTAAGCCTTTTGAAAACTCCTGTACGCTGAATCAAAATTCGCCAACAAAAATTACAAATGGCCGGTGTTACATTATCAATATTTACTCACAATATATACTGAGATAGTAATAGCAATAGTTTTTTTTATGGTTGATTCACAATAAAATATACTCTCAATCTACGAATTGTATCTCCAATATTTATTGATGTTATTGACTGTATCGCGATTTTTATTGATAATGTAACCCCAGCCTATGTCATGTTTCTGGATGAAATGATATTATATGGGCCAAAAAACCTGAACTGATCTTTTTTTATAATCATTACAGATCAATCTCTAAAATGTGCATTATTGTTAAGCTGCTTGATAGCATAATTTTTGGTTATCTATATTCTGATGTAAGAAACATGTTAATATTGAACAGAATGGTTTTATAAGAGGTCGATCTCCTCATTCAAACCTGTTCATTTATTCTGAATACATCCTAATAAATTTAAATAATAGATTACAAGTCGACTCCATATATACTGACTTCAGCAAGACTTTTGATAAAATTGATCATTCCATTCTTTCAACGGAGCTTGCTGATGTCGATATACATGGATATCTTTTAACTTGGTTTGAATTATGTCAAAAATAGGTGTCATGCAGTCACAGTAGGCAGTTATAAATCTAATTACATCTATGTCTCTTCAGGCGTACCACAAGGGTCACACTTGGGGTCCCTGTGATTTAAGATTTATATAAATGATATATCTAAATGTTTAAAATTTTCTAAATTTCTTAAGTACGCCAGCGATCTAATAATATTTCACTCTATAAGTAGCATAACAGATAGTTCCAAGATTCAAGAGGATCTTGACTGATTATAGATATATTGCGATACAAATAGCATATTCTAAAATTTTTCAATGCGTCATCACATCACCTTTAATATAAATTCATTATTAAGATTAACAACTTATAAATTATCAAAAAACATTTTAAATACCCTAAACCAACTCAAGGACCTCGGAATAATATTCGATTCGAAATTATTGTTTGATTTGCATATTTGCTATATTTCTAAAAAAAGCGAATCAAATGTTAGGTTTTATATTTAGGGCGTGCTAAGAATTATTACATATATATATATATATATATATATATATATATATATATATATATATATATATATATATATATATATATATATATATATATATATATATATATATATATATATATATATATATATATATATATATATATATATATATATATATATATATATATATATATATATATATATATATATATATATATATATATATATATATATATATATATATATATATATATATATATATATATATATATATATATTATATATATATATATGTATATATACATATATATGTATATGTGATAAAAAAAAAAAAAAAAAAAAAAAAAAAAAAAAAAAAAAAAACCCAGCAAAAACACCCACCACCCACCAAACAAACAACAAAAAAAAAAAAAAACAACAAACCCAAAAAAAAAAAAAAAAACAACACACCACACACCACAACACAAAAAAAAAAAAAAAAAAAAAAAAAAAACCACAACAAAAAACAAAAACAAAAAAAAAAAAAAAAAAAAAAAAAAAAAAAAAAAAAAAAAAAAAAACAAAAAAAAAAAAAAAAAAAAAAAAAAAAAAAAAAAAAAAAAAAAAAAAAAAAAAAAAAAAAAAAAAAAAAGAAAAAAAAAAACAACAACAAAAAAAAAAAAAAAAAAAAAAAAAAAAAAAAAAAAAAAAAAAAAAAAAAAAAAAAAAAAAAAAAAAAAAAAAAAAAAAAAAAAAAAAAAAAAAAAAAAAAAAAAAAAAAAAAAAAAAAAAAAAAAAAAAAAAAAAAAAAAAAAAAAAAAAAAAAAAAAAAAAAAAAAAAAAAAAAAAAAAAAAAAAAAAAAAAAAAAAAAAAAAAAAAAAAAAAAAAAAAAAAAAAAAAAAAAAAAAAGTCCGGCGTAGACAAGAGGACAAACGGACTAAAAATTTCATTTTTTGGAGGGAAAGTCATTCTTTATAAAAAAAATTTGCTTGCTGAAAAAATACGATTGTCGATGAAAAAGTAAAAATTTTATACAGGGTGTCCAAAAATTTAAAAATTCAAATTCAAGTTACCCTTATTAAAATTTTTTAGCAAAATGCTATTTAAGAAAATTGTTTCAAATCATCACATTTTCTAAGATAACAACATAACAGAAATAATTTATTACAGGGTCAAGCAAAACGTCATTGTCAGTAACTTTTAAAGATTTTGTCAGTTTACAATGTTAACAACGGAGCAAAGAATACATTTAATCCAGTGTTATGATGACGGAGATTGTTCATTCAGATACATTAGTGAAAAATTTCATGAAAGGTTCCCCAATGTACAAGTAACCAAATGAGCGGCTACAAGCTGGTCAAGAAGTTTCGTGAAACGGGATTCGTATTAGACTTAAAAAAAAGTAAAAAAAAATCCTACAATGGAGATGATGCAGCGACTCTACTTGTACTGCAATCTGTTAGAGAAAATCCAACACTGTCCTTGAGGAAACGAGCTACGCAACTAGAGGTGGTCCAATAAAGTACTATTCAAATTTTAAATCAAAATAAGATACGTCCCTACAAACCCCATTATAACCACACACTAGAAGAGGGCGATGATGGCAAAAGGTTGGATTTTTGTTTGTGGGTAGGGAGCAAGATTTTAGCTGGTAATAAAGGATTCCATAAACTTATAATGTTCTCGGATGAGTCCACGTTTTCGACGAATGGAACTGTGGCATCGCAACATGTTCGTTATTGGAGTGATGTTACGCCTATGTTCAGAATACCAACCCGACGTCAATATTTTGAAAAAGTGAATGTTTGGTGCGCTGTTTCCTACTATGGTATAATGGGACCGTATTTCTTTGAGAATACTTGTAATATAAATTCTTATTTAAATATATTAAATACTTTTTTTTTATCATTTGCGACAACTACTAGCAGATTACCGAGATAACATGTACTTCCAGCAAGATGGATGCCCTGCCCATTTTGCTAGAGAAGTGAAGGAATGGCTTCATTTGGAATTTGGACAAAAATGGATCGGGCGAAATGGTCCAGTTTTATGGCCCCCAAGAAGTCCCGACCTTACGTTGGCAGATATGTATTTGTGGGGACGCCTAAAACAGTTGACTTATGCCAATCCACTGCCAAATGTTAAGGATATTTTAAAACAAATAATTATGCAAGCTATAGAAGCAATATCCCTAGAAGAAGTGCGGAGGAGTTATGACTATCTTAGAGCCCAACTGGAAAAATGCGTCCTTCATGGTGGAGCGGTGTTTGAATAATTATTGTTATATTATCTAATTTTAGTCTATTTTTATGAATTATGCTTTAAATTATAATCACGTATTGGTTTCTGTTTATGAATTATGTTGTAAAAAGTATTTAAGATATATTAAATGTCATAGTTTAGACAAACGTCGTTATGATTTATTGTTGTGCAATAAAGTAACCACAAGTTTGTGTAGTTTTTAAAATGCTTTACAAATATTCTAACAAGTATGCTGACATACATTTCATTTACGGGTTAAGCAATGGCAATTCAAGAGCTGCTGTAAGAGAATATGAGAGGCGGTTTCCTAATAGGCGACAATCTGATTACAATGTGTTTCCCAGAGTTCATCGTCACATAAGGCAGCATACTTTAGGTAAAATTGGAGATGTAGTAAATCGAATAAATATTCATCGTAAAAGGCAAATTTTAGATAGGTTTCAGGAACCTAATATAAGCATGCGGAGGGCTTGTCAGCAATTGAACATTCCGAGGACAACCATACCGTACGTGGAAACAATTTACATGTGTACCATTTACAGCCAGTCCAATCCCTGCATTCTGGTGACACCAAATGACGTATAATATTTTGCAGATGGCTCCTTGAAAAATGGAGGAAATTCCAGATTTCGCCAACACGATTCTGTGGACGGATGAATCTTGCTTAACGAGGAGAGGGATAGTAAATTTCCATAATCTTCATGTTTGGGCCAACGAAAATCCCCACCTCACTCAACCCACAAAATTTCAAGAAGAATTTCGTGTCAATGTCTGGATGGGTGTAGTTAACAGTTTTGTTGGTATTAATGTTTCTAAGACACCAACATGCAAATATGACGGAAAATATTCCTCCGTATATAAGACAAAATTTCTATTTCCAATTAGATGGCTACCCATTCCATTATTTTAGATGTTTAAGAACGTGGTTTAACACACATTATCCTGACAAGTGGATCTGCGAAGCTTTAAAAGATAGAGCGAATTCAAAATGCAACTCAGACTATCACGCCAATGCAATTGGCTAACGTTGGCGAAAGATGATAAAAAAAATAAAACACTTAAACTTTGTTATTTGATAGCTTTTTCGAATAAAACCTTTTGTTTATCAGAAGTTTCCTTCCGTAGCTTGTGGATGCATCCAAATAATAATGAATTTTTTGCTCAAAATCAAACAAACTTACGAAGTTTTTACAATACCTCTTTTTTTATGTAAAATTGAATAGGGAACTGAAATATATTAGAAAATTTTACAAAAATGCATTGGCGTCGATGTTCTAATTAAAAGGGGTCTCCGTTTACCCCTCTATACGCCGCTGGTGAATAGATTTATGATTTTATTCACCATTTTTATTGGCACAGATACCGTTATAAACAGTACAAAATTGGAAGTCATGTAACCATCCTCCAAGATATAATCTGAAAACCTTAAAAAATATTAAACTTTAACACTCCGTAACTCGGTTATAAAGCTTTTGCGGGCATAGGTTCATAGCAAGTTTGTTTCTCAAAATCATATTTTCTATCCATGGTTACAGTTTGTCGGTTTAAAACTGGGACACCCTATATATTAACAATTTACTTGAAATTCACAATTAAACGTTTGAGAGGAGTTCAGGCATTCACAACTATAGCACTAGGTCGGCAGAATTTCTAAGGCCTACTATGTTTCATTGAATCCGAAGGTATATAATCTATTACCAAACGTTGTTGAAATGTTAAATTATAATTCACAAATTTAAAATTCAAAAAAATAATATAACATTATTGTTTTCACTCCACTGAGCAGTTCTTGGGTACTTTAGCTGACCTTGTATATTTGAAAAACAATTTGACATCGAGCACTCTCACTCTATTTCCCTGTGGAGGTATTTGATATCTTGCTGTCTTTTTATACATATTATTACATATACATTTCTATATTTTGTGTTCTGTCATTGTTTAATGTTATTGTTTTGTCAATAAAATAATTTTTGTGATGTCGTTTTACAAATTGTTATTCTATTTTAGTATCAAACAAATAACTGTCCTTGATGTGCAATACATGTATTTTTCTTTATGTAACATTGTCAAATGATTTGGTTTTATTTGAAATCATTGCTCAAAGTTACCTAACCTACCCTATATTATTTTATGATAATTTAAGGAATATTAAACTTTATACATCGTAAGGATCATACATATTAGTCCGGTAGCTAGTGACAGAAATTGTAATGGTTCACAATAACCTTGATAACTTTCTTCCTGTAAAATATGTTCATTTGCTTTTTGGCACACAGAAAGACCATAAGGTGAGCTACGCTATTCGTTTACAGTAATTCAATAATATTATTCCAAGTGTTCCATTTTTGACGTTACATTTTGTAAACTTTAAACTGCGAAAACTTGCTTAAGTCAAATGGAACATCCTGTATTTCTTTATATCAAATTATGTATAATCAAGTTACTTTTTTCTGATATATGCATTGTGGGGGTTTAAGTTACAACTTTTTGAAATATTTGCAATTTTTCTTAGAAATTCAAGAATATTTAATAAAAATTTTATCAAATTAGCCATGATTAGAAACAATCAGTAATTCGCATTTTCTTATGTAAAAAAATGCCACAGTGTTTAAATTACACCCACGAAGATTTTTTGAATTTTTTTATTATTTATGAAGAATGCGATAAAGTAATATCAAGAACTTGTAGTATATTTGCTACTCGATATCCACAAAATGGATATCCAACCTATCCACGGTATCGTCGACCAAAGCTGAAAACGCAAACGGGATATTTTCATGCATTTCTCATGGTGTCATAGACAACCTGTCTGAATCGGAACTTCAACTTATTAAAATCTTAATTTAAACATAAATTTTGCTCGGTTTCGTCCAAATGGTCAACGAATAGAAGAAACAGATTTCTAAAAATGAAGGTCTGTAGGCGACGATTCTTATTTGGGAAATTTATAATAATAATTACAAAATCACAATTCATATTGAAATACTCCCCTATTCAGAGCGTTTTCAAAATTGATTTATACTGTGCCTTAAAGTTATTTATATTTTATATAATTTTGTGTTTATTTTATAATGTATTTAAATAATAATAATTTTTAATTGAATTTGCATTAGAATTTTATCAGGAAAATTTAAACAGTAGCTTAAGATTTCTTCTTTGAATGTATGTAGTTAATTTTTTTGTTTCTGCTCTTTTTAGATGAAAGATATCTAAATATTTTACAAAATTTGAATAATAACTATTTAGAAGATTTACCTCTCGCCGAACATAAAAAAATTTTTTATCAGCACAACGGTGCTCCCCCACATAACGCGTATTTGATAAATAATTTTTTACAAGAAACTTTTTTACGACCAATGGATCGCCAATAATGGACCTTTCCTATGGTCTCCTCGCTCGCCCGATTTATCAATTTTAGATTATTTTATTTGGGGAACTATTAAAAATAAAGTTTTTGAGAGCCCATTAACTACTATTGAAGATTGTATGCAGAGAGTAAGAAATACATTTCAAAACTTATCACAAGATTCAATTACAAGAGCTACTCATGAAAGTGCGAAAAATGTGTGGAGGTTCTAGGGAGCAATTTTGAACAATTATTAAATTAAAATGGAATCATGTTTTTAGTTGATTTTATCTTAGATATTTTAGTTTATGCAAAGTGTCTTCAATCCAATTAATAGGCATGTTACAGTCTGTAGTGTTATTTTCCGTTTTTGTGGATATCTAGTAACAAATGTACTACAAATTCTTAATATTACTTCACATTCTGCATAAATAATAAACAAATTCAAAAAGTCTTCGTGGGTGTAATTTAAACACGGTGGCATTTTTTGACATAAGAGAATGTCTGACATTACTGATTGTTTCTAATCATGGCTAATTGATAAAATTGTTACTAATAATTCTTGAATTTCTAAGAAAATCGCAAATATATCAAAAAGTTGTAACTTAAACTCCCACTATGCATATCAGAAAAAAAGGAATTTACTTACACATAGTAGTAGTAGTAGTAGTAGTAGCTACTTATTTTACTAGGCAAGTAGGCCACAATGGACCCTTTTTACCTAGGAACCTACAGTTTAGCGTGGACTCCGAACCACGGTCTTCGACTGCCAACTAACCCGCCACCTGGGCCTGCCTGCCTGCACCGCTAGCAGAGTGGCAAACCTCCACCCGGGCTCGCCTCTCCGCCTGCATCAGGCTAGCGGCCTTACCGGGATTGTCTGTTGACAACCTACCGACTGTTAGACGAGCTATTGTTCATCTATCCAATTGCCGGACTCGATCAGTGCTGCTTAACTTCACTGATCGAGTATCGGAAATTAAACGGATGTCCATACGTCATCCCCTAATTACACATAACTTTATATAAAAAATACAGGTTATTACATTTGAGTTAAGCAAGTTTTCGCGGTTTGAAGTTTACAGAATGTAACCTCAAAAATGAAACACTTTGTATACTATTATTGAATTTCTTTAAACTATGGAGCGTAACTCACCTTATGGGCCTTCTGCATGCCAAAAAGCAAATGAATATCTTTTACATGAAGAAGTTATAAAGGTTATTGTAAACCATTATACCTGTCAAAATTTTTTTAAATTGTCAAATATCTCTGAAACGGCTGGGTTTAGGCATAGAGTATTGTACGTGTTTTTGACTCAGAATTTTATGCTCTCTTTGAAATCCCTAAAATGTATAGGATGTCCCATTTAAAATAAGCAAGTTAGTATCAACTTCCGGTATAACTGGAAGTGCCAGATGCTTGTAATTATTTTAGTTGGATTGACCACATTGCCGTTAGCTCCATAAATTTTCAAAATTTTCTGGTACGTACTTTTCCCTACATCGATCGATGCAGTTCCTGGTGAGACAACTTGTATATTGCGAAAAACAAATTTTCTAAGTTAATCAAATGAGTCAATCAAATTTGTCGCTAGCTCCGAACTATATATACCTAATAATCATTGTCCTGCAAAACATGTTATTTCAATATTTTAAAATTTCCTTAAGTTTTTGAAATTATTTAATATTTATTTGTAGCGGTTCATTTATTTTGAGATATCGCTAAAATCTATAATTGAGAAAATAGTAAAAGGACAAGAAAATATCAGCGTACGAAAATTTAAATATTTGAGTCACCGTCATATTTTATTCAAAAGGCTATTATTTCTATTTAAAAAATTATTTCCATTATAAGACCTGCACTCGCTCTTTTTTAATTTCATTAATTTTATCGATGAAATCCAAATCAAGTCAATTTTCAATAACAGAATTATTCGATAAAATGGCGGAGGAGCTGGGCGGACTTTTCTCTTGTTAAATATAAAACAATTTTAATTTGGCATTATTTTAAGATACTAGTTTGAGTTCACTATTTTATCTCTTCAACGTTTGTTAGTCAGAGAAAGTCAGATCGTTCTATCATATTACTGTTTTTAAATTATGGTAGCCTACGAAAAATCTGAATTTAATTGGCATGATTGACACTCGGTGACGATTTTACATTCTGGGATTATGTTAAAAAGCAAAAATTTAACCGCAATTTAGTGTTAAATTTGTTGCCAGTGCAACATACTTGTTGAGTTAATTTTTTTTCTTAGAGAAAATTATTTTATCCTAATTAATCCAGACGTCAAGGAATTAAATTCTAACCACACTGAATTTTTAAATGCAAGCAAACCGTTTGTTTGGTACATGCATTCTTGCGACCATTCCCTTCTTATTGAGATTTGTAGCCACCCTCAAATACCGTACAGAATCCATGTATTGTAGATTGACTACCCGCAAGGCGTTGTTTTATAAACGTCTACGTAGAGCGCGAACTAATGGATCTACAGGGCTGTTTCTTTTTTATTTTGTTCTTAAGGACGAGGCCTTTGATTCTAATCCATGCTATGGCTGAGGTACTTTGTTGTATTTTAGGTTGCCATCGGTCCTTGAATACAGCATTTTGCTGTTTGTTACCAATTTTTACTTTAACCCTCCGCAATACAGGAAAAAATTTCAAATAAATGTTGCAATGCATATACCAAACGGTTTGCTTGAATCTAAAAATGCAAGTTACCAAACCTTAGGGACCGGACTAAATGCTTATTGATATTAAAAAAATAGCTACTAAGTCAATATGAAATAATTTAAGTTTTGTCACTACATGTTTTATTTTTGGTGCCAATATATTTGGGATTTCTTTAAACTTATGCAAATAGACTCGGGTCATAGTAGATATGAAAGATAATTAATGGTAAATAATAACAAAAATGGAAGAACAGTTCTGCATTTTAGCTAAGGCTACCTAAAATGTATTCTCTAAAAGCATGAACTAGAGCAAAAAATGTTGCGGAATTTCACAGAGACAACTCTTGCCACTGTATGTATAGAGCGGTACCGGATTTGATTAGAATTAGTTATACATCATTAATTTAATACTAATCATTGTTGCTGCTTTATAGTATCCAACATAGGAAACTAACTTAAAATAGGATGTCCAAATTAAAAACTGATTCACCTTGAACGTATTCAAGGTTGTTATTATACTAGGCCGCTACGATTCCCAATTTAAATTGTCAATTAAAGTGATTTATGGACGCTGTTTAAATACAACAGGCAGCAAAGTCACTTTGGGGGAATAAGTACAAAACATGCAACAAGTGGTAAAAATTATTTCTTAAATCAGCAATAAAAGTAATCACACAAATTATCTTACTAAATTACGTGGTTTAATATTCAATAAATAAAATGTGAAATGTTTGTCTAGCAGTTAAGTACCTAACTGAAGAATTATCAACAAAAATAATAATGAATAATAATAAGACTTTGTTGCCTGATTAGCTCAATACGCATGTAAAAATTTTAGGACTTTCGGTATAATCTATGCGCCAGTCATGAATTCAGCTCTCAGTTTCAACCCATTCGGATTTTTTTCTACGGAAACTGAAGTTTCAATGCCGAAAGTTTAAAATATAAAACAATCTCAATTCTTTTTAACAACACAGCAATACAGCACCTTAATATATTGAACAAAGTAACACGAAAATCAACAAATATTGCTTAAATAAAGTCCGACTGGAAAACCATTTTAATTAACTCTACAATAATTATGATAATCCGCCAACTGCAGAAGATGTGGAAATCTTCGGGAAGGAAATCTACGAAACGATGCGTCCATTCAATGACACTCCAGCAATTGCACATTTCGAGACCTTCTGCTAGAAACATCTTGAAGAGCCAGAGAGAATGTATCCGGAGGAAGTCCAACAAATCCTTGTTAGCACTAAGAACTTCGCTGCCCCCAGACCCACACGGCATAAACAACTGGTGGTTGAAGAAATAACTTTCCATTCACCGCCGTCCAGCGCGAGATTTATACACATGGTTAAATGATGGCAACAGATTCCAAACTGGCTTGTCAAAAGATGTACTGTGCTTATCCCCAAAAGGGGATTTTTCCAACCCGAGTAATTAGAGGTCAATCACTTGCTTCAACTTCTGCTACAAGACATTTACACCTATCTTGTATACTAGGACAGTGAAGTCTGTTGATCTGGTCTATCAGCAGATGCACGAACAGCGTGGTGCCAAGAAGGGTATGGCAAGTGCAAGGACAACCTGCTGATAGATCGCCGTATTACACAGGATTATGTGCAATACAAGCGGAATCTATCGATGGACTGGATTGATTACCGCAGAACATTTGATACAACATTACACGAGCTATTGTTACATTTGCTCGAATGTATTGCGAAACCGACACCACTGGTCAGATGCATAGAATAGCTGTTGCGCTCTGGAAAACTCGCTTTCCCATAAAATCAGATGCACAGCGAATTACAACAGAGCAGGTAGCATTTAAGATATGACCTTTCCAGAATGATTTCCTGAGTCCTCTGATCTTCTGCGTATCATTGTTGCGTTGTCTGTTGGACGCGGGCAATTGGTAAGGAATTCGGGTTGGATATATTTCAGTTGTCCAACTCAAATGAGAATGATGCGGGGAGAATTCTCTGTGGATGCGCAGCTCGAGAATGGAAGCATCCTACGACATCCTGTGCTTGTTTTGTCTCCAAAAAAATAGGTACTAAATAAATATATCGATGCCGTTATATTTAATTTAATCTTTATTATTCCATGAAAGTTTACCCGTAGTTATCCATATATTATTATATGGGGCATTTTTTTTCGCAAATTTCGAAAAACTTCTTCAAACAAAATTTTGTTTTTTTTTCCGAAAAACCGAATTCTTTTAGAAAAATTTTACACTTATTTCCCGTGTAAAATCAAAGATTTTTGCTGCCGTTGCAGTTTTTTTGGCAGAATAGGCATTTTGGAAAAAATTTTATAGAAAAAAAGTTCTCCCGTTTTTGACGGCGAATCGATTACTGTGGTGTAAAAATTCAAACATACACTCCGAACATGTTTTTTTATTCGTTTTTTTGTATTTATTTTTCCAAAAAATCATAATATAGAATAAAAAATGCATTTTAGGGTGTTTAAACGCATTTTCGAAAAAATTTTTATAGGAAAGTTTTTGAAGGCGAATCGATTGCAGTGGTGTAAATTTCGAAATATGCACTTAAAACATGTTTTTTATTAATTTTTTTCATGTTCTTTTGCAAGAAATCATAATATAGAATGAAAAATGCATTTTAGTAAATGCATTTTTGAACAAAATTTTATAGGAAAAAAGTTGTTCAGATTTTGACGGCGAATCAATTGCTGTGGTGTAAAAATGAAAATAGTTAGTACAAAGATGCTTTTGAGACATTTTACTATGTTCTTTTTTCTAAAATATTTCTGAACATAAAAATGTCATTTTAGGGGGGCACGCACTCTAGGAAAAAAAATTTATAGAGAAAATTTGTGTATTTTTGCCAGAACGATTTCAAAAGAAGAGGTAAAAAGCTCCATTTCTTGCGGTGAAACATTTTTCTAGAGCCACACATTTTGCGCCGGACCGCAGTGGCCGATCATTGAGTCAATAATGACTCCTTTTCATTTTTTATGCATTTCAAAATATTTACGTCGTCTGAAGTTTATACAGAGAAAAATCTGTGTAACCTTTAATTTAAACTTAAAAAAAATTACATTCCAAATTGGTCTTAAGAAAGTGACAGAAGGAGTTGGTGCAAATTAGTATATTTTTGGCATAATAATTGTCTTGTACGTTGTACTTTAAAATTTTACAATTGTTTAAAAAAATGCAACAAAACCTGTTGTGTAAAATTTTATCCAAAATCATTACTTACTGGATGAAAAACCATATTTCACTTAAAGTTTTGATCACCCCTGACCCCCTTTTCTACTCCACGAACAACCTTATTAATTTCTAAAAAAATTGTTTTTCCGAGAATGATCCAGTATATTACAGTTTTAGAAAAAAGTGAAGTTGGGAAGTTATTGGGATATAAATAATTTTTTTCGTTCGGAAAAAATGTTTTATCAAAAAAAAAAAAATCCTGAATCTGTTAGTCTACACTAAAAAAACTATGAACCAGTTTGTTCAAGTATGGGTTTCCTTTCTATCTTTCTGATAACGCTGACACGACATTATAAAATGGTCATTATGACGTTCTATTATCAGATCAAATTCAATCCAAATTACTTAAGGCGTTTTTGAGTAATATCAGCATTTTTTGAGCTACTTTGAAGCTTGATTACAGTTAACCGAAGCATTTTGGTATATAGGTAATGTTAATTATATTTTGACTTCAAAAATCTGATGTGGTTCTATGTCCATATAATGGGGCATTATTATGTATATTTACCATTCGTTTTATTTTAATTTTTCTTTTGAACAAATGTAACTTTTTTTTAGTTTTTAGATAACAATTCAATATTGTGCTATTCATACTACAATATTTATCATTACTTTCTCCAAATAGTGGGGTACATAAAAAAAAATTATGTTAGCTTTAACATTGCATGTAATTGTTTATTTCTGGTTATATTGCCAAATGTGTTTTCTTCTGTAGATGTTGTATAAAATATTAATATATCTACCATTGATACTTTATTGAACTGTGAAATAAAATAGATTGAGAAGTGCCATCACAAATATTGACTGGGAACACAATGTATAGTACAAAGTTAAAAATCTCCGACAGACTGTGGAAAAGAGCACTTCTTGTTAGCAAAGTTGGAAGTTTCTTTAAACTTGAAAGGAAGTAGGTATATGTGAAAGGACGATTGACGCGCAGTTTCAATTGCAAACCGAGTAATATCCAGAAAAGTGGGATACTAGGTCGTACAATCTAAAGTAGAGTTATATATGCACATAACACAGCAATGTTGATCATTTATTTATGAAATGGATCATAATGGAGTGGGAAAATGCACCTGCAGTATGTATAATACGTGACTAATGAACTGGTAATTACTTTTCTATTTAAATATTAATCTTCGTTCAACTAACACTTAGTTTCTAAACATAGTCCAGCTCTTAAGTTAAAAACTACGTTTTTGGCATGCTTTCAAATGAATTTATTCCTACAAGTTGCCTCATGCATTTTCTGTTCCTATAAGCATGTCCAACATTCTCAGGTCTAAGATTAACGTATTTTCTAACAATATACACCATACTCAATCCTTCCACGTCTCCAGCTATTACATAAAAACTCTTGGGAGATTTTTGTTTTCGTGGTAGTTAATATAAAATGAAAGGTGTTTCCTTCGTCCCGGGCATTTTCCTTTCCTTTCCCTTCGATAGACATCAGCTAATGCAATTAAAACTATTACCTACATAAATATCTAATTAACAAAATTCAGGATAAATTTAGAAAACGCAATACGTTATAATAGATATTATTTGTCATCAACTTCTCTTAAGAATTTGGAAACGTGTGTTTGGTTTGCTTGATAGGCTTTTCCTTTTCTCTTAAGAAAAGCTATACGGTTTGTAAACTTGCCAATATCGACATTTTTTCTTAAAAAAATACGTACATCGCAGTTGTCTGTTTACAGTACTCACTTTCCCCTCATTCTGCAATGAGGAAACGATTTTTTTCCAGTTGTTACAGAAATTTGTTATAGCACGATATTGAAAAAGAAAGTCTGATTTATACATTTAGAACTGTTTGAAAATGGCCTACTTCTTGTTGCGGTGGTCGTATACGAACATTATTTAGTTTTCAATTGATGTGAAAAACAAAAGGAAATTGAACTTTTTCAATGCTTCAAATACATATTATTTTTAACTAGGAGTCTTCAAAAGGCCACTGACCGAAGTTTTTTAACCTACAAAGAACGTTTTATTCTTCCGCATAATTTAGAAAGAAAACTTTATATCAAAATGTCATTGTCGCCTTAGCATTGTATATTCTCATATGAATATGACAGCAGCGCCAACGTCTTGGTAGTTTAGAGCGACATGAGGCCCTAATAAAATGCCAGATCAGGCAGCATTGACCATTAGCGATGCCAATAAGGCAGCGACTCGTAAAGAAAGATCAAAGTGCTGAGTAATATTCACCGAGACCGACAGCTGCTGTTGATGGTTTACTGTCTTACTCTGTCACTGATATAGAATATTTAGCGGGCAGAAAATCTAGGGAGAGATTTATTAAAATTCGTGGTGGTTTTTATGTCAAAATTAAATATCCTTATAATTATTCTAATTTTGTTCAATCTACGTCAGTGTTCTCCAATCATAAAATTATGTTACATTAAAGGTATTGATTGTAAATATTTTACAGTATAGTATAGGTTGGCCGGGGAATCGACATTAAAAGTTTTTAAAAACAAATTAAGTTCCTCTTTTGATAAAAGTTAAAATATAGAGTGGAATGAAAAATAATATTAACTAAAAATTTTTGTTAATTATTATTTACTAACTTTTACAAATCTTATCACAGATAAGTATAACATATATTTTTTAAACAATTATTTTCCCGGCTATTTGCCAAAACGCTGAAACTTGATTACAAAAAAGATAATATGCACATTATGTGAGTACTACTGACTCAATAATTTATTTTTAATTTCAACTATTCTGTCTAATAAAACCAAATAAGTAAAACAAAGGTACTCACCAGTTGACACTCACTTTAAAAAACTTTAAAATATTACCGACACGTGTTTTGCTTGCCTTTAGCGTCGTCAGGTAGCCGGCAATTTTTTTTTTTCAAAATTTGATTGTTTTGTTTTTTTAGTATACAGGGTGTTTGGAATCGGATGTGATACAGCACTGCGTTTGCTCTTATAAAAATATGATGGTTTTCTCAATAAAAGTCGTGGTATCTGTGTTCGATTTTTGAGATACGAGTTCAGAAAATGAGGCTTTATAAATGTTGTTCTTGTGACAATTAAGAAACTACTAGACAAAACAACATGAAGATTGCGGAGATTATATGTCGATATACTAAATATACCACAGTTTCGTATTATTTACATATTACATATTACATCTATTACATCTACTATTCACTTGGATACAGTTAGTTACTATAAGAAAAAGTGTATAATTTAACATCTAAGAGAAGACAAAAGCTATCGTTTTCAAATTTGGAACACCGCCTTTCTATGTAAAACTGCATTTACATTTCAAGTCAAAAATAGTAACAGAAATCTACTGGCTTAGATACGAGGCTTACATACGACTTTTATAGAAATGAGTAGTACGTCATTGGATATTTCTGAAAAAAATAGTAAACTGCTAAATTTTCCATGAAGACATTCTGAAGACATTTTGCTTACTCAACGTCAAAGTATGTAGTAAAATATTTGTTTATTTACAAGGGCCGCCTTTTCTATTTCATGTCACATTTATTTGATATAAATTCTGTGGAAACAAATATTAATTATTAATTATTTTCCATGAAATTTATCTACCGAATAAATTTAACAATGGAACATCGGTCCTTAAAGTTTAAAGAAATACGTTTCACCTTTTAAATATTGTATTACATGATTCCAAAATAAGAGTAGAGAAGAAAACAAATAACATTTTATTTAATATTTATCGCCAAATCACATTTAACAATTGCATCGTAATTAATACTGTTACAGCTAGATAACAAATATTCTAACAAATTGCTTGAACTACAATATGTTAATAAACTAGTTAAAATTAGTCAAACGAACTACCAATAGAATACTAATTTGTTTTATAGGCAAGTACCACAACATTAAATATGTAGATATTCTTTAAATATCACTCGATAAAGTCCAAATACTCCATTTTCAGATAATGCAGATGAATAATCATTAACAGGAAATCGGTACACGTGGCTGAAATACAACAGATTTATTTTCACGTAAGAATTTTTAGGGGTAACTATGTTAGTTGTAGTGTTACTACTTCTTGAGGTTTAACAGAATAAGGAAAAGCGCGACTCAGGCGAGTGGGTTAATCAGAAATCATGAAATGATCCTCACAAACACGGGAACACGAACACTGTTTAGCAGGACTAAAGTGGAAGAGTTTTTCCGTGCTTGCAACTACAGGATTCTTAGGGAAATGATAGAATATATTCTTCGTATAGCCTTGACAGACTATACTGGAATAAAACTAATTTTTATTGGAAGGGCATTTGCATTATACCTAGTTGTTATGAAGATAGCAAAAAAATATTTTTTTTTATTTAAAAACAAATTGCTAGAAAATTACTACGTTACAGAAGATCAGTACATAATCAGTACATGTCTTAATCAAATCAGGATGGTCACTTTACCCAGTGTGATAAATAAGATACACACATATGTTAATTTTTCTGTATAATAATACAAAAATTGGAATAACAAAAGTAAACATCTAAAACATAATTTTGTATTTATAATAGTGGATCGACTAGTTTCACAATATAGATACCATATTGGTTAACGTAACGGCAACTAAACACATTATCGGTCACATTACCATTTTAATCAATAAAGTAATTGACAGTATTTACTCAATTTAATCTTCAAAACATAAAAACATCCTGTTATAAAATTGTAGTCGAGTTCATCTATTACTCGTCGAGTTTGTACGAAATATTAATTTCAACATATTAACAACACTGGTACTACGATTGAATTTTACAAACAAAATTAAAATTACCTACTTTACATTATTTTATCTAACGTAAATTAAACTAAATACAATATTATATTTATAGCATATGTAAATATATGTTTTCCTCGTTTAAAAAAAATATCACATAGTGTCACATACAAAAATATATTGCAAATTACAACTTACCCCAAAACTACAGATAAAAGACATCCTGAATTTACAGAATCTTAAAAAACTCACTGGCACAATCGGCTCTGGCATCAAAAAGTTACTGATCATCACGACCTAAAATACATAAGAAAATTTCGATTAGAATTCGCCTTATAAAAATGGATATTATTTAATTCTATGGACTAAAGTGTACCTTAATCTCCAAATGTCCAAAAATTAATCGAGATCTTATTTATTAGATCTAGAATCTAGTGGACGAACTAAAGTTTTGTCGAATTTAGAACTTTTATATCGCATACATAAAATATCAACAAGTACCATAAAGACATATTTCTACTTACTGATATAATAAACACTTATTTAGCATAAACTAACAGCAATAGACAACATTTCACATATATTTTAATCAATCGTCATAATTGCATTAAAATGGCTTCTTAATAAAATGTCAAATGTATAATTATGAAAATGATAATTTTGTGATTGGTTATATTATCAGTGTTATCACATGATTAGACAGCTAGTCACTGATTAGTTCTGGTTGCTGTCTCCGGATTTAAAAAAATTATAAAGTTTATTTATTTGGAAAAATTATAATTTTGTAGTGTTCCTCATAATTGTTTTAAAAATAACCCGCTTTATTATTGAAAGGTGACATTGTAGCTTTTTTATTGTCTATTAAGAAATTTATATCATGCTAATGGAAACGCGCTCATCTTTGGTATTGCAAGATGCGTAAACCAAGTCGCATACCCCTGAGTGTAACATTTTAGTTCTAATGATCTCCAGGTCAATCTCCAGATGATACCAACTTTATTTGCGAAACACGCATAGAGTGTAGTATATGGTGTTTTGGTGTCTCGTTGAAAACTACGTCAGTGTTAGACATTGAGATTTCAAGATCTGATTGTCAAAACTTTGGTTAAAAAATACTTTCTTCCCTAGGGGGAAAGCTATTTTGCCTCCCAAGGGAGAGAAAGTATTATTTCCTACCCTCATTTGAGGGAAGAAAATATTACTTTTTATCGAGGTCGTAAAATAGAGCTATGAGTAAATTCGTAGACTTCAAAACGGGGATCAAGTAATAAATGGCATTCAAAACGAATGCAACAGTATACAAGAAGACTACAATATAGCAAATTTTATTGGTTATATACATCAAAGACTGTAAAGGACAACATACACGATATAGTTTATCGGAAGGCAGGCCCTCCGGTTTGCAAACCATATCGTAGTGATTATATTGGCCGGAAGGCCCGGCCTGAACTCTCGGCCTCCCGAAAAACTGCCAGCACTTGAAATTTTGCCTGCCGGCTCGCCTTCCCGTATACAAATCGGAACGTGTATGTGTCTGGAATAGGTATAGGCCAAGAGTACCAGTTGTACCACCAAATAAAGACTTCATTATTTCAAATATACAAAAGAGCCTTATACGAAAGTTGTTGTACATTAATCGTAGAACTTATACAGGCTGTTTAATTTTTCCGTGGTCAAATAAAGTTTTTTATTTTTTTTTTTAATAGAACACCCTATATATTAGTACACAACATGTTTATAGCAAAGTGACTGCCAATAAAAAACCCACTGCAAAAACGTATCGTATATGCCTGAGCAGAGAGTACAGGTTTAACCTCTCGGTTTGGCTACCGAAAGACCGGCCTTCCGGCAAACCGTATCGTGTATGTCGTCCTTAACAGGGGTTTAACAAAATATATTAGAATTCTATTTTTTGTTACAATCAAAATAAGCTTTGTTTTCGATGTCTGATTTACTTAGACACACTTTTGAGTTTTGATATTGCAATGATTTTCTGTCAGAGTGTTATTAATGTCAGAATTGAGACAAAAAGTCAGATTGATACAAGGTAATTTTACAGAAAACCTTATTGCTCGAAAATAATGTACCTATAGTACATTAAGTTGTTTTATTATGATTTCACATTTACCGGTGTTTGTTAGTGAATGATATGATCGGTAACTGCTAGCATTTATTAGTCATTGTAAGGGTTTGTTTTAAAATAATCACATTGGTAATTATCAGCTCTCACTCAAACCTGCTGAATTTCTTGTTAAATCCGTAACATGCAAATTATTTTGCTTGAACATGTTTAATGATTTTACAAATAAATTATATTATCTCCATGCTGTATTTTAAAAATAATATATTTTTATTGTTTCAATTTTACCTCAACTTTTTGCAAACTAGAAAGTAACTTCGAATGGAGCATGGAGTAAAAAGAAACGTCCTCTACATACGATAACTTTGCCGTAAACTACCCTGAAACTTGTGTCCCGAGTGTATATGTAGTTTTCAGTCAATGCCACAAACACATTTTCTGGCGTAAATTCACCCCTAATCTATTCTGCTCAGACCCGTAAAATATTTGCTCCTCCATTTTCCAAGAGAATACATTTTAAGCTATTATTTGAAATTAGTTTGCACTGACTTGCAGGTTATATGCTATGTCATATAGGAAACTATTCTTTTTGGCAATTGTGCATAATTACTTGAAAATTAGTACTAATAAATTGGAAGATATTTTAAAAAAAGGAGATCTGATTGCAAAAGAAATTTTAAAACTAGAAAAGGAAATTCCACTTATGTTAATCAAGTCATAGTTTTAATGTTGATTTTGATATTGTGCATTTAGAAAATAAAAGATTAAAATTAACACTATTAGAATCTTTAGAAATTAATAAACTAAAAAATTCAGACAAACTTTTAAATGATCAGCTCAAAACAAATAATTCGCCATTATTAAACTTGTTTTAATTAAATAATATAATAATTAATTAATATTAGTATATTATGCAACAACCATAATGATAGTTATTAAGACACCAGTATGAGAATTACGATTACGTAATGAATACAAGTGTCTTAATAGTCTTTAAATGTGAGTTGTATACACTATTTTTTTCTACGACCAGTCATAATATTGAAAAATAAGCACATTATTTTAAAGATTTATTCAACTTATAATGAAATTATGAATTATAATTAAAGAAATATTATAGTAACTTTATCACAAACAAAACATAGAAATGTCAGAAAATTAAGGTTTAATAAAAAAAAATCTTCATTCTTCCTTATTTACAGTTATATTCTGGATATTGCTGTTATTAAAATGCAATTGCGGCACTTCTGGCAGCTTTGTAACAATACTGGTGGATGCCATTGTAGAAGTTGATAGAATAATATTTATTAAATTGCTGGTTTGGCTGTACTCAACCAAATTCAAAATTTGATTGGCTACGTTGCTTTATTTTGAATTGATTCGTCAATGGAGTTTTCGGCCACTGCTGTGGATTTCCATCCGCGCCGCGACGTTTTAGTGAAGTGATTCACCACCAGCATCAACCAATATTGTGGCAGAACTGCGGCGAAAGCAGTGTCGTATCGGGATCGGGAAGATTTAAGTAGCAATTTCTATGTCTATATTTCCAAATTTGTTTATTTCTACGTTTGTTTGGTGCATCGCACATTTTTACTGATTTTATTTGCAAAAAGCACAAATTTTTGGAATTTACCAGGTAGTAAATATGAGCTGTCAGAACTGATAAACTGTCGTTCTCGCAAAAATTGCGAATAAAAATATTTCAGCGACTTCGCGGATGCTAAAGCCGGCATCAATTAACGCAACTTCTCTAGCCGAATCTTCCGAAGATAAGGGCATTTTCGAAAATTACCAGCACTTCAAACAATTGCCAGAGTGCAAGCCAATACTAAAGGATCTCATTTTGATCGATGGTAAAAAAACTCGTTAGATAGTCAGTTAGCTGTAAATTTTCATTGACTTGCAAAAGGTTCTAGGGGTTAAACCAGCCCATAAAATATTAAAAAAAAATTAATTTTTCAACTACCTATTTGTCCATAATTTTGTTTTGATCGATGATATAGAAACTCGTTAGTAATGCACTTGGAAATTTTCATCGACTTGCAAAGAGTCCCAGGGGTTAAAGCAACTAGTCAAATATTTAAAAAAATTTTAATGTCTCAACCAGCTATTTGTCCATAATTTTAGCTATTTGCCCATAATTTTGTTTTAATCGATGGTAAATAAACTCGTTAGTAATGCACCTGTATATTTTAATCGACTTGCAAAGGGTTGAGGGGTTAAAACAACCCTTTGATTATTTAAAAAATTTTAATTTCTCAACCTATTTGACCATAATATAGTTTCGGTCGATGGTAAATAAACTCGTTAGTAATGTCCCTGTAAATTTCCATCGACTTGCAAAGTGTTCTAATCATTAGAACAACCATTTAAATATTTAAAAAAAATTTTATTTCTCAACCTGTTATTTGTCCATAATTTCGTTTTTTCTGATGTTAAAAAAATCGTTAGTAATATACCTTTAAATTTTCATTGATTTGCAAAGGGTCCCAGAAGTTAAAACAACCCTTTAAAGATTTAAAGAAATTTTAATTTCTCGACCAGTTATTTGTCCATAATTTCATTTTGATCGATGGTAAAAAAAACTCGTTAGTAACGTATCTCTAAATTTGCTTCGACTTGCAAAGGGTCCCAGGGGTTAAAACAACCCTTTAAATATTTTAAAAAATTTAAATTTTCAACAAGGTTTTTTATCCGTAAATTCATTTTGATCGATGGTAAAGAAACTCGTTGTAGCTGTATGATTTCATCGACTTGCAAAAGATCCCAGGGGTTAAAATAACCCTTCAGATATTTTTAAGAAGATAATATCTCGACCAGCTATTTGTCGATAATTTCGTTTTGGTCGATGGTAAAGAAACTCGTTAGTAATGTACCAGTAAATTTTCATCGACTTGCAAAATGTCCCAGGGGTTAAAACAACCCTTTAAAAATTTAACAATATTTTAATTTCCCAACCAGCTATTTGTCCACAATTTCGCTTTATCGACGGTGAACAAATTCGTTAGTAATGTACCTGTAAATTTTCATCGATTTGCAAAAAGTCCCAGGGGTTAAAACAACCCTATAAATATTTAAACATCTTGTAACTTCACAACCAGCTACTTGTTCATAATATTGTTTTGATCGATGGTTAACAACTCGTTAGTAGTGTACCTGTAAATTTCCATCGACTTGCAATGGATCCCTGTGGTTGCTAAAACAAACCTTTATACATTTAAAAGAATTTTAACTTCACAACCAGGTATTTGTCCATAATTACATTTTCATCCGTGGCAAACAAACTCGTTAGTAATGTATTTGTAAATTTTCATTAATTTGTAATGGGTCCCAAAAGTTAATACAACCCGTTAAACATTTATTTTTTCAACCAGCTATGTGTCCATAATTTCGTTTTGATTGAAGGTCAGGAAAAGATTAAATATTCAGTTTATGAACAGATTCTTATCAGATTATAATCAGATTAGAAACAGATTATAATCAGATAACAAACAGATTATAATCAGATTATTATCTGTTTACAATTAGATTACAATCAGATCCTAATCAGATTGTAATCAGATTACAGTCAGATTCTAATCACATCTTAATCTGATTATAAACAGATTATAATTAGATTTTAATCAGATTATATGAGGATTACAATCAGATTCTAATCAGATTATAATTAAATTCTCAACGAGCTATTTGTCCATAATTTCGTTTTGATCAATGGTAAACAAACTCGTTAGTAATATATCTGTAAATATTAATCGATTTGCAAAGGGTTCCAGTGGTTCAAACAAACTTTTAAACAATTAAAAAAATTTTTAACTTCACAACCAACGACTTGTCCATAATTTTGGTTTGATTCATGGTAAACAAACTCGTTAGTAATGTATCTGTAAATTTTCATTGACTTGCATACAGGGGTTAAAACAATCCTTTATAAATTTTTTAATTTTTTTAATTTTCCAGCTATTAGTCCATAATTTCGTTTTAGTCGATGGTAAATAAACTCGTTAGTAATGTACTTATAAATTTTCACCGACTTGCAAAGTATTCCAGGGTTTAAAATTGCCTTTAAACATTTAAAAAATTTGTATCTTCACAACCAATGACTTCTCCATAATTTCGTTTTGATCGATGGTAAACAAACTCGTTTGTAATGTACCTGTAAATTTTCAACGACTCGCAATGGGTTTGAAGGGTTAAAGCAACCCTTTAAAAATTTACAATAAATTTAATTTTTCAACCAGCTATTTGTTCATCATTTCGTTTTGATCGACGGTAAAGAAACTCGTTAGTAATATACCTGTAAATTTTCATCGACTTGCAAATGGTTCCAGTGCAGTGGTTCAAACTAACCTTTAATCAATTAAAAAATGTGTAACTTCACAGCCAGCGTCCACAATTTTGGTTTGAATCATGGTAAACAAACTCGTTAGTAATGTAAGTGGTGAACCCGCGAGAATTTCCACTGCCCTTTTTTCCTTTATTTTTGGGGTTAGAAAGGCATTTCGAAAAAGAGATCGTAGGAAATTTTATGAATTGATATCTGTGATTATATAAAGTAATAATAATTTCCAGACCACAATTTAAATACTTAAGTACAAATTTTTTTTGGGTTATTAGGTCCAATGTAATTAAAACACTATTGTATTAACTTGCCGACGTTTCGGTATAATTTATTACCATCCTCAGGGCACTGTAAGATATAAATAAGTTGATTGTAAGTTATTCTATACCTATATGGGTGATAAATTCTAATCCAAACTAATAGTAAGGAAATAATATTGAACAGTTAATTAATTATTCTATAACAGATTGTAGAAAACATGTACTTATTTTTAGGCACTTCAATTATTATTTAGAATTAGTTATAGGTTAGTGATATATAAAAATTATAAACAAACACTAAATTTTAATGTGAGTATTTGTTTATAATTTTTATATATCACTAACCTATAACTAATTCTAAATAATAATTGAAGTGCCTAAAATAAGTACATGTTTTCTACAATCTGTTATAGAATAATTAATTAACTGTTCAATATTATTTCCTCACTATTAGTTTGGATTAGAATTTATCACCCATATAGGTATGGAATAACTTACAATCAACTTATTTATATCTTACAGTGCCCTGAGGATGGTAATAAATTATACCGAAACGTCGGCAAGTTAATACAATAGTGTTTTAATTACATTGGACCTAATAACCCAAAAAAATTTGTACTTAAGTATTATATAAAGTGTTGCATAAAAGTGTGATCAAACCAAATTGTCATATTTCTAGAAGCCTATGGAAAAATAAATAAGCATCTAAATAATTATATATGTGACGGTCGATTAACTTGTCATTTTCTGTTGTCATAACTTACGTGTGAAATATTTTTATTAAATGAAATCTTGTACTGTTCTGAAAATGAACGCAGGAATTTACTCGAAGCATACTTTAACAGTTTGTATCTTCCAAACGAATAATGCAAATATATAACATGTATATATCGCTGAAATCGTAATAAAATGTATATTTAACAAAAATAAAAATATATAGGGTGTTCTGTTTAAAAAATATAATTTGTGTTCGTCACACTTTTATGAAATACCAAGAATATTCAATGGGGTCATTGTAAAATTCATAAAACTCCCTACAATCTGTTTTTAAAACGTATTTTTAACTCCAAAAATAACGGAGAGAAGAGGGTGATGGGAATTCTCACGAATTTACCCTATATATTTGATTTTAATATCAATGATTAGTCGTTATTTGATATTTTTAATAAATGTTGTTAAAATTTTCTATGGTTTTCATTAGCGTGTGGAAAGTACATTCAAAATTTGTGTGCTGAATAGGATATTGTATAACAAGTACGGAATGGTAATCACTTCGAGTGCTGGAGATCATACGAATAAATAAATGAGTATTGTGTACGAAACACTATACTTTTTCTGCGACTAATATTGTCATTCCTTTAAATTCAAAAAAGATTTGACAGCGTTATGTTGAATTTCACTTGAGTCGTTTTCCTATAACAGTACTGTAATAGTTTCTTCGATTTATGTAATCGTACCTGAATCATAATAGACCTATTGTGTACTAGTTAATCATCAATTACACGCACATAATGAAGGGATTTCTTAGCACCCGTAGTCGTAGAAAAGTACTTTCCGCACGCTGCTGATTGCATTTTTTTCGGCAAAGAATTATTTTCATTCACTGGTCTCTGCTGCATATAAAATATCATGTTCCCTAGAGATACCTGTCCTACAATCACTAGAGGAAGGGATTTTCATAATCATACGTTAGCCAATATTTATAAACGTTTTCTCAGCTATCAGCACACGGCTAAAAAATGCAATGTAAAAAATACAGTATCCATCAATTTCTTTATTAAGTATTTTTAATACAATTTCTTTAACGTTTTCTAGATATAGAACTGGTGTGCGGGAATGCAGTATAATCAATTACGAATTAATGTCGTAAAAGTTTCTAAAAAGGTTATTTACGTACCCTTTGAGTCAGTCAATTTATTTGTAAACTACTATGGAAACTAATAAAATTTATTGAGGAAAAGTGCTTTTTCCACCGAAAAGTTATAATTGCTAAATTATTAATGCATATAAATTTGTGGATATCAAATAAATAAAAAAATAAAACTGTCAACCAGAAAGGAAATAAGTCCGGCCTTGAAACTTTTCCTTTCTTTGTTGGCGCGTAAACACATTATTTTCTTTCATTTGTCTTACATCCTGTAAATATCCGTCTATTTTTAAAGTCAAAGAGGATCCAACAAGCTAACCGTTTTAAGGAAGCGTAGAAAACACTTAAACACACAACTTAAAAGTTCCGAGGTGAGCACAAAAATTTACTTAGGCAAAAAGTTTCAAAATCAATCGGCCGACGGCTCGATGGCGATGAAGAAGTTCAAAAGTAATTAAAAGTAGGAGGCTATAAGTCTTGGAAATAAATTCGGCATTTTCATTGCTAGACTAGCAGACTGAATCGAAAAATTCTCAGTAGAGGAACCATATTCCGTGATTTATTTTCAGAACCAGCACAAGCAAGATCAATCGAATATACAGCGTGGACCAAAATAAGTCGAGAGAATGCATAGAATAGAGTAGAATTGAATAGAATTTACCAACGGCGGTTCGTGGGTCAAGAGATAGGGAAGTCAATTATAAAAGTTTACTGTATTACCTACCTTTTAAAGTGATTTAAATTCCAAGTTGATCCTCCGGTCTTTTTGAGATGCAAAGTGATCAATTACTTTTTCATTAGAGTCTTTTATCTTCTTTATTAATGCCCTTTCTATGGTAAGCATAGCTAAAGAAGATAACCTTTCCTGACCCATGGTATTTCTTAAAAATGTCTTTATTCTTTTTAAGGTGGAAAAACAACGTTCACTTTCGACGGTAGTGATAGGGAGAGTACACAAGATTTTTAACAGTTTGACACTTTCAGAAAAAGTATTGCACAAATTATTGTTAATAAAAAGCTGTAACAAAGCAACTGCACTTTGACTATTGGAAAAATCTTCTCGGCTATATAATACTTCTAATTCAGTTTTAAGTTTCAAATGATTTTTGACTGGATACTCCGTTTTAACTAATTTAAACATATCTTGAGGAAAGATTTTTTTATAATCTTTTAAATCGATCTGCGTGAAATAACTGAGACACTGCTAAATGATTACTGAAGCCAAACCTGTTTTTGATCTCAGATGTAATTATATCACAAACTTCTAATGAAATTCTCCTTTTTGATTCTTCCGTTTTACATCTCTGAGCAGACTGCATGGATGTCTCCTCCAAATAGTTAATCAAAATTTTATTTCTTATGTCTTCAATTTTACTATCAAAAACGCCAATACACTTATTTACTGTTATGACATCGATATTACACTTTTGTAATTGATTGAATATATCACAATGAGGCTTAACTAAATGAAAAAAATTAACCAGTAAAGAAAATGTTCATTTTGTAAGTAGTTTTTTAAACCAATAGCTTGGTTTAGAGTGTTGTTTTCTGATACATTATCAATGATTTTTTCTAAACAATCTAATAATTCTGTTCGATAGGTATAAACAGTCTCTATGCACTTTGTATTAAAATTCCATCGTGTTGGAGCCGCTTTAGGTAATCTCACCTTAACAATATTATCTAACACGACTGTTCTTTTTGGCGATTTTCCAAAGAATGAAGAAAAGCTATCTAAATTAGCAAAAAAAATGTTTATACTTTTATCCTGACTTGATGCTTTTTGTAAAATTAAATTTAGTTGATGAGCGTAACAATGAATAAAATTTGCTAAAGGATAACTTTTTTTAATTAAAAATACCTATTAACTTTTTTTTCTTATCAAGAGATGTTTGCTTTATCGTCATATTAGGTTTTGGACGGCCACCACCTTTGAATTTCACTCTGTCTTCATAACCCAACTTATGTCCATCTTTCAGTTTTAATATATTTTGTACAACACTCATATTTAAAAGTAAGCACCAAAAAACACTGTATTACTTAATTTCACGACAAGTAGAGATTTACTAATAAAATGTTCACAAATAAAAAACATTAAAAACAACGCGACAGAATTTACCGACCAACGCATATCTAGTCAGCATTAAGACTGCTGACTGGCGACTGCTCTACTAAACTTCGTGCGTTACCGTGTCAGGGTCGTCAGGGACATTGTCCCCGCCAGTGTTTTCTGTCTCTTTTGCTTTCTCACGATTCGCGCATAAGTCTATTTCACTTTAATTCGTTGTAAATTCGGTCCGTAGCTAGCTTTGAGGACACGTTGTGGATTGATCCAAGATTTTTAAATTCTATAAATGAATAATGTAATGAATATGAATGTAGAGCTCGGTGCTCGGAGGGTATACGAAATCCTGCGATCTAGATATTTGAATATTATTGTGCATAGAATGAACTAGAAACTTCAATATATTTTTTAAGAATTTTAAAAATATATGTATTATATATTTTTAAACCTCAGAAATTGAATAGCTCTATTTTTGTTATTTGTATGTGGGAGATCATTGACCAAATGACCCTTTAGAAGAACCGCCAGGTTTACAAGTCAGAAGACAGTAGCGCATTAATATTCAAATATTTAAAACAATCTTCTAGGATACATATGATTTGTTTTCTGGTAATGAACTAAAAAATTTGCATCACTTAAAGTAAATTTACCTCCTAAACACAAATGATGATACAACATCACATCCACTTGCAATTCAGTGATTTATGCAACATCCAAATGCATCACATTATAAAAACATGGTTCTAAAAAATGTAGTTTTACATGATCTTTTTGCCTCGTCATATTTTAGTTAATTTTACAGCTATACACGTTATTAAAAACGTGGCCCTTTAGTGATCTTTGTAACGTTTAAAATATCACTTGAAATACCTGTAATGAAAAAATGGATATTTAAAAACTTCATTTTTAATTACATAAAATGTATGATTTTTAATGGGAAAGCACACTCGACCAATAGATATTAATTATTATGTATATTGATGTGCTCAAGAGGCATATTTTTCCTAACGCGAAATAACAAATACCAATGATTTGTCTCTCTTCGTCTACTGACATGTAGAGGTCGCTAATTAATGAACCCAGTGTCAATGTTTCTTCTCACATATTAAATGTTTTGTGAAAAAATAGTATATTTTAAAGAACATATAATATATTAACAAAAAATAATACAGAATTAACTGAATCAAAAAATTAAACAACTTGATAAGTTATACAAAAATAGACATCTGTCAGATGATAGACGAAACGTGGTTACTAATTTGTAGATACATTGAGTACAAAAATGACGCCTCGAGAATAAAGGACTTCTTGCGGCAATATTGAATTTCTGATAAACTCACTATGGTAAAGTTTTACTTAAATACTAAAATTGCTTTAATCATTTTAATAGATAAATCATAAATAGTGATTAAAATAATCATTGCTTATGACTAGGGCTGTCAAAAATGTTCCATGGGACAATGGCGTACGCGAAATTAACCAGTACGAGAAACAATCAACTGTTACAATTTATAACAATGTATGTAAAACTTACCCTCTTAACTAGCTTGATGAACTAGCTTGCTTATCACAAACTGGAGATGATGTGCAGCCATTTTACAGCATCAGGTTGTCTCTATGAGTGATTTTCGCTTTGGTGAAAATATATTCTTATATTTTGAAAACGACCGTTCGACATCTACTGATATAATACACGCATAGATAAAATAGTCTTTGAACGCACTTAATGGATCTGGGGCTGCACCATCACATATTTGTCTTAATTTGGTAAAACCGGTGTCTTTATTTGAGACACTTGCGAACTTTACTTTAACGCGCTAATTTGTTGCGTCACCTATAGCGTGTAGCAGTAGATTTACTTCGTCCACTATTTGCAGTGACTCCGCTAACGACAACGCACTGTTTTCTAATTTTTTTATGCGTTCATGTAATGTTTATAGTTCTTCGCAATATTTTTTAAACCTGTTTCAACGGAAACATCTTCGAATTTTGTCTGGCTTTCCTTAATAGCTGCAGCCTCATCTGGATTGAAATGTAGTATCACAGCTTATATTTGTTAGAAATATTCAGCATAATGAAAAGCTGCCTGCAACCATGTTCCCCAACGTGTAAGAATCGGCTGTGGTGGTCAGGAATACCGGGACACTTGCTATGAAATGCACGGAAACGTTCAGGAGATTTAAGAAACACTTTTTTTTGCTATTAATGCATCCACCTCTGGAAAACCTTTTCGAATAGTTTCTGCCACAAGATGTACAGCATGCACTTTACACGTAACATGTATAAACGTACAACTTGTTCTTTCAAAGAACGGCCTACCGAACACATTGTCACGGCGCCATCAGTCACAAACATCAACACTTGACTTTTTGACAGTTCAAATTTTTCTAACGTCTCCAGCAACACCCTGGTAATTGTTTCGCTAGTACACTGACTTAGCCTTTTACTAGCTAGTAACAGTGGAACTGTCGGTTTAAGAGGGTCCAGTACTTGTACTATAACATTTAAAATAGAATTTTTTTTACAACCTGTTGTCTCATCAACAGATAGCCACAGCTGTGTATTTGTTAATTCACATTTCATCTTATTTACCATATCTACGTGTACAGTTGGTAGATAGTTACATAACGTTGTGCGACTTGGTAACGTCACCTGGGCATTGTATTTATTCCAGAACTCTCGAAATGGTTGTTTATCGAGTATGTGCAACGGAACATCACAGGCAATCAGCATTAATAGTAAATCAAACATAAACTGTGTTGTCAAAGGCACGCCATTTTTTTTTAATTTTTATGGTGTACACTATTTACGTGAAGTCCACAATCACGCTTATCCCAGCACATCAAATATTTCTCGCACACTTTACAAATTATTTTAGCACCATCATAGAATAAATCCGGGAATTCACCTATGAATTTATTCACTTTGTCAGCAAATGGCCGTTTTCAACCTTTCGTACGTCTGCCATGCTTTATTATTAAATTAATATCAACAATACAGTACAACAAATAAAATAAAAACACAAAAACAATATGCACTACGCCCAAGTGACTTAACGTGGTACAAAACTCGAAAGCTAATAATAGACTGGACAGGAGAAAGAGTTTCGCGGTCAAGGTGAATGCCGGCGACAGTAAGTACATCTGTACTCTACGACCATGATACATAGAATCGATTTGCAGCTTTAATTATGACCCTACCAATGCTTACGATTAAAATTGTGGAAAGAAGAATTTCAATTAATTTATTTATTCTTTAAATTTAAATATTTCAAAGAGCCCATTTGTTTTCTGGGAGTATTGTAGGTATATCATTTTACAGTAAAATTGCCTACGTTCATGTAATTACAACCTTACACCCAATCGACATGCATGTATTGGTATATCATCTTTAAGGTTATGTGTGGTGTCCATTTTATGTTATAGTGGTAGTCATTAATCAAAATTTTTATGTACAAAAGATGTAAACAAAATAAGGTATTTATTATATTGTTATTAACATGTTTTTTTGCCACATTTCTTTTAAGTCACCTTTAATGTTGGTTATCACTGGAGTTAATGATCGCTATGATTTGGCAAACACGTATCTGCGAAATTATTAGAGGTGCGATGTTTGTGATGTCTATATCATTTTAATGTGTTCTTCACATCATTACTGTGTTTAGTGAATACTGATATTCATCTTTATCGTATATATAGAGAGTGTCCCAATATTCCGTGTTTTGCGATCAAAATAAGTGGATTAAACTTAAATTTACCTCTATTCCAAGTTCCCCCGTTTAGCCGCTAGAGGATATCAAATTTGACAAAAGATTTTAGTTTTTTTAAATAACATTGAAACTCTCTGTATGGTTTTATTGCAATCTGGTACGCTAATATTTCCGTACAGATGTCACTTTATGACAATTTAACTAAAGTAAATGCATCAACAAGTGTGCGAAAAATAACTAAGATTGATTGACATTATGCGTATTTCATACTCTGTATGGAATACGCATTTAATCAATCTTTAATAAATTCAATTATTGAAAAAATGAATAAAGTAAGAAATGGGGTATTTCAAATTTTGCCGCGTTTGCGCTTATCGCGCCATCTGCCCAATGCTTTATAGAAAATCGCCCGAACAAGTAGTCAGGAGTAAATGTTTTCATTGAGTTGCATGTCTCAGTAGTTGTCTCTGTTATTACATATTACGTTTTAATTTATAATGCATTCCCTGACAAAACTAAGTTACCATGAACATTGTAAAATTAAATAAAATGCACTTAATATGTTTTTGTAGTTTGGGAATGTTTTAGTAGATGTTTGCAATATATTATATCTGTAAAAGCCATCCCTGGGAACCGATCGGTAAATCCCACGTATGGTCATCATACTGATATAAAAATTACAAAGACAAAATACCCGAGTCTGGAGTGAAAGGAAGTGTCGTTACCACTCGTTACCACTTTGTCAAAAAAAAAAAAAAATGCAAAAAAAATCTATGCAGAATGTGATTACACTAACGCCACTGGATATTTTATCTCAGCTTAAGGAGGCCTATCCTCTCGTGTAGGCAAATTTCATTTACGACTCCATAAAATCGAAACCGTTAAACACCTAACAATAAAATTTTTGCTGCGTTGATTACCAGCATCGGCTTCTCAATCCGACCACACAGTGATTTCGGAAGTAGCGGAGATCGCCACCAAATGAATTATGCCCGCGACATTGAATAATCTAAGAGCTATTTTATTGGTCATAAAATGGAAAAATGATCGCATTCGCCAATGTGGGGAATATCAAATGAACATAAAATTTTACTAGCAAAAGAGATTTCTTCTTGGAGGATTAACATGAATATGAGATGAACTACTATATTATAAAAAAATAATATAATTTGTTTGCGTATTAAGAAAATTTATTTTTCCGCTTTCAATTCGCTTTATTGGCATTAAGGTAATCAAATGGGATATGCACTATATAAATTTCTATATTCTCTCGTTGTATACCATGCCTACAACTAACTTTTTATAAAAGCTACCATTAGGAGGCGCAGACGTCTAGAATTCCCACTTATTGTGATGAACCTTTAATTATTTCAAGTTTTACGCATTTATAATTCCAAATACGTAGTGATCTACTTAAACTACCGGGGCGGTGTATTAGAAAACTAAAAACGATATTGAATCTCTATTACATAATTTATAGGCTGCCCATATATATTCAGGTTTTAGTAACATGACTTCACCGAAGTAAAGAAAATAATTTTTAAACTAAACATAAAAATTGGGGAGGGGGGATCCCTTCCCCGGCCCACCCCGGGGGGAAAATTTGGGGGGGGGGGGGTTAAATTTTCGGGGGGGGGGGCCGGTTTTGGGGTCCCTGGGTCACCGACTTTGAAAAACCTTTAAACGCTTCTTAAAGGAATTACAACCCTTAGCGAAGGGTGACAAATAAAATTTTTTTTAAACATATCCGAAGCACTGACGAGGACAATTTTATGAAATGTTGGATATTTACCTCATTATTTAGGATAAAACATGAAACTTTACCACAACTACAAGTCCCTGCATCTTTAAAGAAATCTGTTGGGGAGATAGCTACATATTAGAAGACAACGGACAATTACCTAATATCAAGGCATGCTGGATTTAATTTTCATACCCAAAATAATTCCAGCTCTTTGACCGGGAACCGACTCCAGATCCCCCGGATGAGTAGCAAGTATTTTTATACATCGGCCACGGTGTCATTTGACATTTTATTACATCATAAATTTGTCGAAAAAAAATTACCTTTTTTCCAATTATTTTAGAAAACTGCATAAAATTTGTTTTTGTATTTCATAATACATAAAAAATAATCAAGTAAAATTTTTTTTATAAGGTGCACCATTTTTAAGAAAGAAAATAAGATTGTCGCACTATGGTTCGATTATGATAGTTTTGACATTAATGTTTTTTTCACGAAAAGTAATCCCTAATATTATAAACGTTTGGATAAAAATATGAAAAAAATTTAGGGTAATCATATGTCCTTAAATATTTACCAACGCTTCAGTCGTTAAAATGGTTTAGTTACAAGTAAAATACTGCAATTTACCCTCTCACACGAGATGCCTATGAGTATAAATGACATCATTCTTTTTTCAGTCATTTATTTTTATCTTTATGCTTTAGCTTTTATATTTTAATCCTGATATCATTCCATTTGACCAGCATCGATGAAATAACTGATATAATTAATATCTTAAAGTCCTAGGCTTACTAACTTTACTACTATGCTGAAATATTGCTCACCGTTCCTGGATAAATATATTGTTCATATTATCAATTGTTGCATTCTAAGTGGATACTGCCCAAATAGTTAGAAAGAAGCTTTAATAAATCCTATACCTAAAGTGTTCAAATTTTACACTAAAAACATTCATCTATCTGACTTCCAAAAATATTTTACCTTTATATCAATAAGGCTTCCGTAAATCACATGGTTGCGCTCTCTGATATTTGACACTATTAGCAATGTTGCAGATATCTCCATATAAAATATTATGGTTTTTCTAAAACTCTCATTAACCTTGTCAAATCTTACTTTACTTGGCGTACACAAAGTTTATATCCAATAGTAAATTGTCAAATAACATAAATTTATTGGCTGTCGTTCCACAAGGATCAGTTATTGGACCACTCATTTCTATTATGTACACAACGGATATAATTAAATCATTTGGTAATTGTCACTATCATTCTTTTGCTGATGACATTCAGTTGGTGTCTTTATTTAGCCTAAAGCAATATAAACAGGTGCAAACATTAATAAATTCTGATTAAAGAAAACGTTTCATTTTCACTGATCATAATTTAAAACTCAGTGCTACTAAGTCGACGAAAATGTTGCTTGGCAACACAAAACATGCTGCTATAGCTAAGAGCAATATGTCAATTTTCATTAAGAACACTGCTTCACCTATAGTTTGCGAAAGTAAAAACTTGGGTAAAATTATTGATTAAAAACTAAAATTTCTTAATTACTTAAGCAAACTAATTCAAAAATCATACCTTTCATTAAAATTACTATATACAAACAGATCCATACTTAGCTTTAAATTAAAAAAGTCTTACAAAAAATACGACCATATTTTGCACAAAAACATGATTAAATATGTCCAATAGAAGAAATTGCCATTTAGCAGTATTTGTGCGTAAAGTTATTATCACTTCTGTCCCTACAGCCGATGTAACAGGATCATGGTACACCCCCTTTTCTCCTTTAGTTTTGAAGATGATTTATTGAAATTTGGGATATCCTACATACATAATAACTGGCACTTTTTGACATACAAGTGATTTTTTTCACAACCAGACCCTAACTTTCGATTTTTAAATGGAGCACCCTGTATATTATTGCATTTTTGAAATCTGCATAATTTTCTGAATCCAATGATACCAAATAAGTGACATTTCAAACCTCAATATTTTTTATAATATAATTTTTAGTTTCCGTTTAAGTGTGCCATGACGGTTCCGTTTTATTCTAAATGACCTATGTAATGCTAGAAAAATCGAAATCCCGTCTAAAATACTAAATTACATGATTTATGAGCAAATAAAGTTCATCAAAATGGTTTTTGTGGCCAAACTCAATTTTTTCAAATGGAATCATATTGGTACGGTGGTACCTACCATTTATTAGTACTATTAATAAGAAATTTATTCATATGTTATTAAAATGTGCGATATATACAAACAAAATTACAGCTAAAAGAAAATAAGAATATACAATTTTGTTCTAATTACCTTGTTATACATAAGGTGGCTTTGGAATACAAAAAAATGAATACAAAACATTAGCAGTTGTTCAAAATGATGTCCATTAACATCAATGCACTTCTGAACTCGCATAGCTGTTTCTCGAAGAACGTTCGCCCATTGAAATTGAGGACAGTTTAGCTGAACTTACTTTTTTTTTTACGACCCCAACATGGAATGTATTTCCAACAAGACCTTGGCGGCTCCTCCCCATAATTCAAGGATAGTAATTGATACTATCCTTGAATTATGGGGAGGAGCGCCGTCTTGTTGGAAATACATTCCCTGTCGTAAATGGAAAGGTAATTCAGCTAAAATGTCCTCAATTTCATTTTGCAGAAATCCCAAGTATCTGGCACCAGTCAGGGGTACTTCAAGTATTATTGGACCAATTATTCTACTACCAATTATTCCAAGCCAAACATTGAAACCGAACCGCACCTGAGTGTTACCCTCCCGTAATAAATTTTGATTTTCTTGTGACCAATATTTTGTATTTTCTCGGTTAAATAATCCAAAATTTGTAAACCTAGACTCATCTGAAAATCATTCCCAAAAAAACATTGTTTGGCTGCACGTTATTCTGCAAAATCTAATTGCAATATTCCATCCTACGTTCGTAATCATCATTTTCGTACAAGTGCTAGTGCAATTGATTTTTAAAAGATTTGTAGTGGTATTTGTGCAAAATTCAGCTTACTGTTTGGTGACTGATTTCCAATTCATACCCAATTTGCCTTAAAAAAACAGTCTTATCAACTTCTACTCGAGCCAAAACATTAATTTCCGTTCCCTCGTCAAGAATGAAATTTTCTTCGGGATCTTTGTTGGACTCACTTCGGAATTGATTTTCAAGACGATTAAAATAATTTCTCGCTGAACATTGTCTATCAGTATATCGTTCGGTATAAAGGTGTCTAGCCGCAACGGCATTTATTCTACATTCACCATAAATAATTAACATGTCCATTTTTTCATCTCTTGTATAAATTTGTGGCATTTTGAACATAATTAACAAAAATTTTAAACAATTTTCAAAGACACAGTAAAAAACACCGGTAAACCAACAAATGTTTGACAAGCTAAATATTTCATTGTTTTCAAAGCCACCTTAGTTAGTTACTTCTTAACATTTAATTAGAACAAAATTGTATTTTTTTATTTTCTTTTAGCTGTAATTTTGTTTGTATTTATCGCACATTTTAACACGACATATGAATAAATTCCTTATTAATAGTACTAATAAATAGTACCACGAGACCAATATGGTTTCATTTGAAAAAATTGAGTTTTCCCCCAAAAAACCATTTTGATGACCTTTATTTGCTCATAAATTACGTAGTTTAGTATTTTTGACGGGATTTCGATTTTTCTAGCATTACATGGGTTATTTAGAATAAATCGAAACCATCATGGCACACTTAAATGGAAAACTAAAAATTATACATGATGACAGACAAACAGAAAAATTCTCAGTGTACCGGTTTCGTGAACAAGCAATAAAGGAATTTTATGAGAATTTTCTGTTTGTCTGTCATATGAATAATTACTCATATGGGATTAACCTACCTACGCTAAAAAATATATTATAAAAAATATTGACGTTTGAAATGTCACTTATTTGGTATTGTTGGATTCAGAAAATTATGCAAAATTCAAAAATGCAATAATATATAGGGTGCTCCATTTAATAATCGAAAGTTAGTGCCACTTCCAGCGAAACCGGAAGTGAAAAAGAAAACACTTGTATGTCAAGAAATGCCGCTTATTATGTATATAAGATATCCCAAATTTCAATCAATTATTTTCAAAACTAAAGGAGAAAAGGGGGAATACCATGATCCTGTTACACCCGGTACATCTAAAAAATATCCTTAACCGCCGTCATATTTTACATCGTGTAAATATATGTTCTGTTCATACATTACACATTCCAATTTGGATATGTTTTTCTAACGTAACAATTATTGTAAATATGTATCATATCATTATCTTTAATTCAGTACTCGTCGTCGGTGTAACTGTCGAAGTGCATCTTGGTTTGCCTCATTTTTTTATACATTCAACTCTATAAAGTAAAAGTAATTACATACAGTTAATCTCACTAGTTATTTGTAGTTAAACAGGGCATCCTACTTATTGTGTTAAATATTTTAAAATAATCACTGTAGAAGACTTTTTGATTTATCACTGTTATTGTCATAACCACAAAACACATATAAAACGTAAGCGAGGGTATGATGACAAACGGGAGAAATTGGAAATCCAAAATTAAAACATGCGATACGGATCTTCTTAGCTGAAGTGGTTCGAATTATAGGGTAGGGGCGCAGGAAATCGAAAGCAAGGCGACCCAAGAGTCCCTGCACACTCTGCTGATGAGTTCCATCACTGGGTATGCGATTACATCTACTCCCGAGGGGTACCAGGGATCGCTTTACCTACCGTGTGACAGAGGAGCCTGCGACTCGATTTGATTAATCCACCCATAAAAGCGATCGCTCCTTTCAACTTGATTTCGCTCTTTCCAAAGGCGGGCTTATAGGGTGGCGAGCTAACAACAAAAATAAAAATAAACAAACATTTGTTTTAATAAAGATTTAGCAACTCTAATAGGAATATTGAAAATATTAAAATAAACCTTGCATTATTTTAATATTTTACTTAAAAAAGTTATTTATTATTAGAGATCGGGAGGTAGCGATAAATTCCAGAGACGTTTTTTTCATTGATATAATATTATATTGTAATCACCTAATGAAACATTCCAAAACAATATGAAATGATAACATATTCTTATGTACTATGCAATAAATCTGTTTCTTTATAAAAATAGAAACAAAGAATTAAAGGATTTTATCAGGTAATTGTACGACTTGTAGCCATGGAAAACAATTATTTGCCGACCGACGAGATTGGATAGTGTCGGATATCCAGTAACAATACATATTTATAGCCGGATAGTGTTTCTTGGCTTACGTTTACGCCTACTACCCTATTAAAAATAAATACACCAATGACTTCGAAGTCATTGGAATACACTATAAATACGTATTTATTAAATGTTTATGTGAATAACATGCAAATAAGTAAACAGTGCGAAATTAAAATTTTTTAAAATGTCTCGTTCAATTTTTGCAAAAGTATGTTAGTTGGCAGGTGCCATCATAAATGACACTAATATGTATATGTATATATATATATATATATATATATATATATATATATATATATATATATATATATATATATATATATAATTTTTAAATTTATTTTCCCGGTAAAACTGAAAAACAACATAATATATATATACTATATATATATATACATACATTAATATATATAGTATTAAACAAAAAAATTTCTTCTCAACTGAATGAAAAATACATTCTGTTATATTCGTGTTGTTCTGTCTAAGGAAAAGAGAGGTGTTTAACATAGGGGTCAGAGCTGTTCACCTCTAAAATCGTAGTAACAAAATGAGATTTATTATAGTATGCCACTCGTAAGCAGTGGGTGGCGAATAACATACTAGCTAGCTCTCTATATTTTAGCCGGGAAAATTGGGTGTGAGTTGGGGTGGTTATTATGGAGAAGAAGGCCTTGTAGTTTAAAGTTGACAATAATATTTAATGGCAGATCTATATATTGTGTAACTTTGAGTAGAATCCAGGTAAAACCCTGAAATATGATTTAAAACACGAAACATCACTAACCTGATGAAATGATTTAATTATTTAAGAGTATTTACCTCCAAGAGAGGGTCCTGTGTCGACTTTGATGACTCGTCGAAAACAGCACTGTTATCCAGTGGTATTGACGGCAGCTGCAAGTTGTGGAAAGTTGCTACTATGCATGTTTTCAGAACTAGTGTGAATAACTTACATTTTATTCCAAGGAGACGCTAACGCACCAAACTACTTGAAAACCTTCCAAGACGAAGTTATATTAATGCTCCACAACCCAAAAACGGTACACCAACAACAACGAGCACTAACGAAGATTATTCTGGTAAAATTCACTATAATCCCGCAAAGGAAATTTTTAATATTTTGCTTAAACTGTACCAAAATGTAGTCGAATGTTAAGCAATCACTTTTCCTGAATCTTCAATCTCTATAGGAATGCGCCCGACAGCTCTCCGTATTGTACTTTGTAACATACTACGACTTGATCCTATTTTACAAAGTAATAATATATATTATGTCTGGATTAGAGTGGATGAAATCACCAATACTTGCGGCTGGAAGGTAGCGAAAGCTTTAGTAGATGCATTAGTATTAGTATTAAACTTTTACTATTGTGATCGCTAGTTAAAAATATATGTTCGTGTTAGTGTTACATTCATCAATACATTCAGCCCTCTTTGTATTAACTTTGAATGTTACCGAACTCGTCAAAATAACCACAAAGTAAGTAGATATTGTGTCACATATGCATTAATATATTTACGCGGTGACACATCACACACTACCTAGCATCAACCGTGGAATTGCCTTCATATTTCGCTACCTCCCGATCACTGTTTATAAGATTGCAAATGATGATCTATACAAAGTGTCCGGGAATAACATAAAAATTTTGGGGGGATAGATTCCTCACTCAAAAATAACAATGAGATTTAATGGGTATCCGAAAATACTTCCTGAGGTAGCTACGACGACAGTTTGAAGTGGCACCCAATGGTTTTCATTTTTTATTTCAAAAACTATTTTGAGCAAAACAATGAAATTTGCAACATTTGTATATGAGAAAACTAATGGTTTTATCAAAAAAGACTGTAGCGTATCATCTCAAACTTTATCATATCTCAAATTTTTTCGATTTTCGAAACGGCCATTAGACTTTTTGGACAAAATTGAATAAAAGATGCACTCTCGATAAAAAGCCGTTGGATGTACTGTAACGCAGAGCTAGAAGAGGAAAACTCCATAGGGCTAAAGACAATCCATCAACAAGTACAAGGAAAATTGCAGCAGAACTAAATTTGAGTCACAAGACTATGTGGCTGAAGAAAATCCTCAAGATATTACAGAGAACAGCACCAATTTCCTTTCAACATTTGGATTAGGATTATTGGAGATTTCTTAATAGAGCCGTATTTTCTCCCTGAAACCCTGACAGGTGATATTTATCGTTATTTTCTTGACTTTGAACTAAATGCATTGTTAGAGAAAGTTCCCTACCGACTAATTCCTAAATATGTGGTACATATATGATGGTTCCCAGCACATTTTAACATTGTTGAGTGGGACTATTTAAATACGAATTATTCCTATTGGATAAGTCGAGTGGCACAACACCGGGAAATTAACAACAAAGGAATCTAGTGAGAGAAGCTTGGCCACCACATTCTCCTGATAGTTCATATCAGAAAAATGAAATTTAAAGGTTTCACCTCTAAAGGTTTCATCTTTAAATTTTTTTTGGGGATACCTGAAAGCTCTAATATACTGAACACTCATCGTAGACTAAAACAATATTCGCAACAGAATTATTGTCGATTCCTTCATTTTTGTTTCGAAATATGTCCGAAATTTTTGAAAGAATAAGAGTCAATGGCCAAAGAATGCAAGTGTGTGTAGTGGTGCAAGGTGGACACTTCGAAACTTTCATTTAGTTAAGTTATTACTTGTTAACATTATTAATTAGAATTAATTAGAATTAGAATTAATTAGAAATTGCGACAGATAGTCACAGATTTTTTTCCGGCCATAAGCCTACAAGGAAGCATTTCCTGACCCATGTTCATAGAAACTTGTTTCTTTAAAATCGTCCAACCTCCTAAAGTTTTCGACACCACTTAGGAAACACCCTGTATACATATAGATATGGTAAGTCAAATTTAGAATAGTACGTAGAATAAAATTTTATATTTATAAAAAAATAATACACATCACATTGCCATTTAAAAAAAAATTATAGAAACCATTAAAGTAAAACATAAAAACACGAAACATAAATTTATGTATACACATATACACACATAGTCGTCACATATAAAACTTTGGAGATTCTGATTTCATTACAAAGTTATTCAGTTGGAACTGAAAACTGTGAAGGCATATAATAAATGCAGAATCGGTCAATTTGGATAAATTGATGTTTCATTATTTGACCAATTACCCACAAACTTTGGTGATTGAATATATTATGGACACGAAAAACTAATAGAATTAATTTGAGTATCATTTGACGCAGTAGGCTTTGATATAAAACGAAGATAATAATAACATAAATTTTTAAGTGAAACAACTATTATTTCGAGAACTATGTATGCAGACAATAATAATATTACTATTAAGTACTGAGAAACAAATTTATATTGTGTGGAACTCATAGCAAAGTCATTGTGAAAGTTTTGATGTCCGTTATACACTGAAAGGTTAAAATGTATCGATTACGTTTTCGTGTGTTATTTGGAGTATACCGGGTGGCCACGAGACTAGAGCCATGCTTATATCTTTTTCAATTATGAACCGATTTAGACGAATATTGGTACAACTGATATTAGACCTAATTTCGGATGGACATTTCGCATCATATCGATTTGTTCGTTCCGAGAATGACGATTCTAGTTATTATGTTCCATTTGAGAAGAAACTATTAGATGCATTATCAAAAATTAGATGAAGCTAAAACTGAATTTAATTTAATGTTGTCATGACAATAGACACCTTTTGTTTTCCATGGCTAACTATTATTTTATCAAAGTAAAGGGAGTATTATATATTTTACAATTTAGTAAATAAATGTTTTTCAGTTTTAGACAAAAATGAAGTGGTGCATGATGGATATCGTTAGATTGGTAATTAAATTTGCTATTTAATGGCATTATGGCCCTTAGTAGGTGCCATTTAAAGAAATATATTTTTTTCTTAAAAAACCACGTTTGGCACATTTTATTCTTTCATGAGGCATTTGTTATTGATTCAATTGATGAAATCACTATTAATATGAGTTACTTGAACCAACTGGAACAGATTTTTTTCCAATCACGGCCTTCTACGGTAAAAAATAAATTTGAAAAAAAGAAAAATTCCTTGAGTAAAATGTAAATTTGGCAACGCTATCCTATGCTAGTGTAATTGTCATGTATAACGTGCATAACGGTTCTACATGTAGATTATTGATTTACTGCTTATAAAATACATTCGGGTGTGAACTTTTAAACTGAGTGACAACTTTGTAAAAAAAGCTTCAAGCTTATCAAACTCCTAAGAAATGGTCAATATTTTACTATGCTCCAACGGTGATGAAATATGAAAAGTTTATATATTAAATAGTTTAACTAAGGGCACTTTACTGTTGAGCTAAATATTTAAAACTTCTGGTTATAAATTTTTCATAAACCTTAAAACTAGTTTCACCTCATCGTTATTTTTGTTTCTATAGACCATTTGCCTGAAAAAATGACACGAGACATTTTGAATTAAGGATTTCATAGTTTACTTTTCAATAAGGGCATAAATTCACTCCTTTGCATTGGCTCTATCTCTTCTGACCTGCAAAATACATCTTGTAAATCTAAATAAAAGTGTACGACACAGATGCGAAATTCTAACTGAAAATGCCATCGTGAGAGCTATAAAACTCTAACTGTGATATACGTAGTGCATTATAAATATGTGAGCTTATGTAAAAAAAATGAATGAGTGTGTCTGATATTGATGTCTTCACGTTACTTTACTCCCGAGAGATTGTCGTTTATGGAGGTTATCTTTTACGTGAGCAGGTGTTATCCTCTTTAATCGTATGAACGAAAACGAAATAGAATTTTGCCAAAAAAATTCATAGTTTATATCAATATTCCTGTCAGTGGCAAATAATAATTCTGAATGTTTTCTAGGTGAATTTTGTGTATTAAATCAGCATTTAATTTAATTATAAATTTACTAATTTACTGAAAACATTGAGAACAATTAAGATTTCAAAAATATAATTAACTTATAGTAATTACTAATTTTTTAGTAGATTATTTGTTAATAATCCGGTATGAACATATCTTTTGTATCACTAAGGTAAACTCCTAAAAATTGGAAAGGGGATGTAAAAACCTTATGAAAAGGTCCCAAACAATATGAAATCATAAAATATTCTAATGTATTATGCAATAAATATGTTTTCTTTATAAAAATGGGAACAAAAAATTAAGGGTTTGGTAATGGGGTAATTTCCCTTTTTTTTAATTTGAAATTCGGAATTGAGATAAAAGTAAGAGACACCTTTTTTTCTTTTCATTTAAACTGGAAAAAATTCATAATCTGCATTTGTATAATATTGTATCAGATTAGACATTCGACCGTAACCTGTTTTTATTTTGTAAAAATTTAGCAAATTACAGCAAGGGGGTCTGACCATGTTCTAGTTTTTGGGGTCGCTGTTTCCGAATCCGAGGTCTGTTTAACCCTATCATATCAGGATTTTGCCATAACCTCAAAAAGCCATAATTTCAGCTATTAAATGCATATAACCCTAAGAATGAAATTGTAATCTGAACACCCAACCTCTTAAACCCCATAACTCCAAAACCCACTTAACCAAAAATCTATCTACTCCAATAACCACGTATGTCAGGGCCAGATCTTCAATATGAAGTTATGCACATGTCCATAATAAGCAAAAAAAAGGCTTCAAAATTAAATAAACCACACCTCTCTAGGCCAACTCCTTGATTTTTTATAAAATTTTGTATTAAAAAGTTAAGAAATGTCTATTTTCGATAAAAATGGCTTTAAAGTTTCAGCCCATTTAATTTAGATTTAGGAAGGCTTTTTTACCAGAAATTGACTTCGGGACTATTAAATTATTTTCCACATGTTCCTAAAGCACCATTCTATATGACTCTATACTCGTAAATAACTAAATTTGCGAAATTTCGAGCTTCCTACATAAAATCGTTTATTACCTCAATAATAACAATTGAAAATCTGAACCCTTTCCATATAGCGGCACACATTCAATACATTTCAATGAAAACTATCCACCTTAAATAAATTTGGATATATTGATTTTTGCAAAAAACACAAAAACACGTTAAAAAGAGAAAAGAGAGGGGTACATTTTCTTATAAATAGACCTAGTATTATTTCCATCCCCTCACCCCAGAGCCACCCATTTTTTGCTAAAGAAAAACTACTGCTCTTTATGACTAAGGTGTATTTCTTTGAGATTATTTAACAAGTGAATCCATTGAATATATGTAGTATAGAATACTATCTAGTTTCTTAACTATTTATCATTACTATTACAATTATTTTCAAAATGGTGTACACCCTGCAAGAAACAATTGAAATTGTAGGTTTCTCCTACGGAAACAATATTCGGCAAGGGCTGCTGCTAGAATTTTTAATACTTCTCATCCTGGAAATAATGCAACGCATAAGTACTTAATTGAATTGATGCAGATATTTATGGAGACGGGATCAGTTAGTAACAGAACGCATAATCCAACATCTATGGAAGTTACAGTTTTAGGAGTAGTTGCTTTCAGCAATCTTTATCACAATTAACTAGAGCAACTGGTGTTTCCCGCAGCAGTGTTTTTAGAATTTTACATAAACATAAATTTCATCAATACAAAATAAAATTAGTAAATAAGTTGTACGAGGATTATCCTGACCGTAGTCTCGAGTTTCGTGAAATAAGAGTGGAAGTTTAATTGACACTCCAAATCTTTTGTACAACATTTGTTTATCCGATGAATGTACATTTTTTGTTAATGGATTAGTCAATAGACACAATTGTAGATATTGGGCTGAGAGTGATCCACATATAACGCGCAAATATTATACTCAGACCTCAGAAATTGAATGGTGTGGTATCCTAGGAGATCATATTGTCGGACCCTTTTTTTATTGAGGGACACTTAAATAGTGAGTCTTATTTGGAATTACTTAGAGAAGCAGTTGATTCACAGGTTACCCAAATAATAGAAAACGGTGAGACTTTCTGAAAATCTCGTTGCATTTCAACAAGCATCCATCCCCACATTTTGCTGTGACTCTCCATCAATTTCTTAATGTTACGTTCCCTGGTCGTTGGATAGGTAGAAGAAGTCTGATGATGGAGAGACCACCTAGACCACCAGATTTGACTCCTTTGAACTTTTTTGTGGGGGTATTTGAATACGGAAGTCTATGCAACTCAACCAGACGATTTACGACAAATGATTGTTCAAGAATGTCAACACCTAATACCACAAGTTTTTCGTAATGTTAGAGAGGCGTTTGAAACGCGACTGTATCATTGCATGGAGGTCAATGGAAGTTAGTTTGAACACCTTTTGGTATTGAATCGTTTATTACATTACTCTAAACCTTTTTTTTTTAAATAATGTGCTAACTATTCACTTTAGGCCTCATAAATTACACATTTTTGTAATAATTTCTTCGAAGAGAAACTAATGACCTGAATAAATATGGGGTGTTCTACTTTAAAAAATGTAGAGGTGGCTCTGGGGGGTGAGAGAGTGGAACTAATCCCTATGTCTATTTATAAAAAATGTGTCCACTTTTTGACGTGTTCTTACAGTTTTTGCAAAAATCAATATATCCGATTTGTTTAGGGTGGATAGTTTTCATTGAAATGCACTACATATGTGCTTTTAAAATATTTTAAAACTAATGTACAAACAAATATACTAAAACATGTATCACAACAGAGTAATAAAAGTACCATCTTGCTAGCGTTCCAACAAATTTTTGGTAATTTTCATAGTTTGCGCTTACTGATGTAATTATGACAGATTTTATCTTTAAATTGAAATACCTAACTATTTTTTGTGCTATGTAATATATTCTTTTTGCACCAAAAATACAAAAAAAATATAAGCATCCACTTTCATCTCAGATCAATAAAAATACACCATTGGACGGCTTGCAGCTATTAAAAACAATTACTTACTGACTCTCATGCTGACGCTCGCTATTGTCGAGAGTGCAATAGCAATGCATAGATAGATATAGATGAATCGCATAGCTTCGTTATCATTCTTAAGCCCATTACCCCATGTAAAAAATTAATACTCTTAAGAGGGCTAATCGAACCAGTGTTTGTAAGGTAATTTTTCAAAATTTATTTCTTCCATACGGTTTGGTCAAATTACACCAAATTTGGAGGATCAGTAGTTGAAAGTGTACTAGAGGGTACATGTATATCTATTTTAATTAATTTTCACTTTATGTAGGGAAAATTTATACTGTAAATATAAGTGAAATTTGGACGTGATTAGCTCCTGAATTATGATATCAATCGGTAAAATTCGAGGTAAAATTCACACATGTCGTCTAGAATGAATCTTCATAATTATGCTCAGCAAGTTTCAAACTTTTATTCCGTACTATTTGATTAAAAAGAATTTTCTAAATAAGTATCTTTGTCACTACAAATGGAGCAATGAAGTGTTACCTCTATCGGGAATCGCACCTCAATGAAGTCGGTGAATAAAACGTCCAGTGAAGGTATAGTTAAGAGCAAAATTATTCAGCAGCGCATGTATAAAAACTTTCTAGAGAGTGACACAGCTATCCGAAACTTTTTCCCGACTAGGCCTCTTAATACATAGTGTTTATAAAACGTCTATGTGAGTAACACGTAGGTACGTATACAGTGCAAAAATTAAGGACAACGAGGCTGACTTCAATTCTTTCAGAGAATAAACTGAACTTGTGGATTAGTGATTTCCCGAAGTTGCAAATTTAAAGGTACAGAATTATATTGCACAAGCTGTAATATGTTTTCGTGCAACGCCAACGCAAATATTAAGAGACACATTTCCTCAGACAGTCATAAAAAGTGTGCGAGTGATAGTATTACCGATAGTGACAGGCAAACAAATTTTAACTTAGATATAGTGGAAATAATGGTTGGGTGTAATATGTCGTGGACAAATCCGATAGACAATCCACTATTTAGACAATTTCTTCAAAAGTGTATTAGTGGTTAGTTGTTCAGGTGCCATCGGAAATGACACTAAAAAAATTTTTTTACAGAGATGTGACAGTATTAATCAAAAAATTTATTCTGAACTGAATAACAAATACGTATAGATTAACGTGAATGAAACCATCAATGCTTGCAGCTGGAAGATGGGAATATTTAGTGGGTGCATTAATAAAGGGTGTCTCAATAAGAGCGCAATATTTCAAGGTTGAATAAAATATGGTTTTCTGTAGCAAAGTATTGAAATATTTATTGAGTTATAATGCAGACATTTGGGAGTTATACAGGGTTATTCACGGAAAGCGGGTATTAGACGTTTCTCGGGATCTGTCGAGTTTAAAAATCTGAAAATTCGTATAAAGAGGTTTTTGGGTGTGGCGAATTTAACGAAAATATTTTCAACTTTGTGACACTTCCGCTTATACCGGAAATAACACCAAACTTTGTTATTTTAAATAGAACACCCTATATATTGTTCCATATTTGGATTCCTCATAAAAATTTAGCTTGGGTTTGTGTACCATAATGCAGCCTTAAACCTACTATTTTCCGAGATAATTAATATTTTTGAGAAATTTTGACGGTTTGTATCCTTCGGAAAAAAATCGATATCTTCTATCATGTTACAGATTAAGAAATTTTCTTTTCAAACTCATACAAGTTCCCCTACGGTCTAACTAAAAGTGTCCTTATGTTTTCACAATTTTATACAGGGTGTTTTATTTTCACAGTCGAACATTATTTTAGTTCAAACATCAAAAAGTAATTTTTTTTAAATGGAACCCCCTACATATTTTTACAGAATCTAATAGATTATTGAATTCTGCATCGACTGATATTACCATTCCCTATACCTATCTCTTTTGGTTTTCGCACCATAGACGAATATTTGTAAAATGAACATACAAAGCACTGTTTGTTACTAAGCAACACAAGTTATAACTTGCTTCCTTTCTCATCATAAAGAAGTGTAATCATGTGGATAGTTGATAATTATTTGTTAGTTGTCAAGAAAACAAAATCAATAAACATCAAAAACAAATGATCATTTTATTACTAGATTTATAAAAAATACTTTGCAACAAAAAATTTACAAAATTAACGAATACATTGAATAAATATTTAATGCAGCAACTGTTCAAAATGCTTTCCATTTTGCTCCAAATAAGCCAATATTCTGCGATTTACGGCACTTACCATGGCTCGGCGAATTTCGTGGGAATCTAATTGCTGAAATGCAGTCCGTATTCTATTCTTTAGATCTTCTTTGGAAGTAGCCGGGGTGGCATAAAGAATATTTTTGATTGTACCCCAAAGGTAAAAGTCTAAAGGGGTCAAATCAGGGGACCTTGCTGGCCATCACCAAGGTCCTCGGTATCCAAACCACCTATCTTCGAACAATGCTACTAATTCGTCATACACTTCCCGTGTATTATGTGGGCCGCAACCATCCATTTGATAATACATAGAATTATAAATATTTAGGGGCAAACTATTAATAAACGTTTCAACTACTGTTCTCAAGATTTCCATGTATTTGTTACTATTTAAATTTCCCTCGTAGATATGATACTTAAAAGTGTTATCTACTAATAAGCAGAAAACGTTAAAACTAAATTTGGTCTGGAAATTCGATTCCCGTACCACATGAGGATTTTGTTGTGTCCAGTTGTGCAAATTTCACCTGTTAAAAATTCCTTCTTTGGAAAATTTAGCCTCATCAGTCCAAATAATTCTTTTAAAAAAATCAGGATTTTCTTGAAGACGTACGATCATCTGTTCACAGAAATCAGTTCTTTTTCGAAAATCTTCGGGTTTCAATGATTGTACTTTTTGGTACAGAAAGTTATGCATCTTATGCTTCTTTAGAATTCGTTGAATAGACGAATATGAAATTCCTAAATCCCAACTAGCACACATTAATCTCATTTACTTCGTTATCTGTAACAGGCTTTGGTATTGTCTTTACAGCTTTAACTTTGCCAAATTTTAAAAAATTTAATCTGATTCTTCGGAATTTATTGTTTGTCATTGGTGGTAATTGTCGGTATTTCTCGTTGAATTCTCTGCACGTTCTCCTAATTACACTGGTCTGCAACGAAATCCTCCTTTAAAAAATTATGCTATAAGTATGAAGATTTTAATGCTCTGAATCTATTCCCGTTGGCCGATTTTTTCTATCACGTCTAGATTTTTTGTATGAATTTTTTTTTAAATTTCATAAATTTTGTTTTTTTTAATTTTTTTTTTCAACATCAAGAACAGTATACATACATACAAAATAAGTTTTAGCGAGTTGTAAGAGAAAGAAAGTAAAGTCACAGCGAATACTGCGCATGCGCATATCTACTACCATAAAAATCACTGTCAATACTTTCTTTCTTTCTCTTACAACTCGCTAAAACTTATTTTGTATGTATGTATACTGTTCTTGATGTTGACAAAAAAAAAAAATTTAAAAAAAAACAAAATTTATGAAATTTAAAAAAAAATTCATATAAAAAAATCTAGACGTGATAGAAAAAATCGGCCAACGGGAATAGATTCAGAGCATTAAAATCTTCATACTTATAGCATAATTTTTTAAAGGAGGATTTCGTTGCAGACCAGTGTTATTTCCTTATTATTTCCATAAAAAGAAAACAAATCTAATATTACAGCATTTGTATAAACGTTTGCCATTATTTTCCGCTAATAATTCGCGTTAATGACGCTACGCACATAACAATAACATGGTGTTGACATTGGTAAAAACAAAAACATTTTTACATTTGCAGCCTACTAGATGACATTCTGAAACAGTGCTGATGTTGTACGTACATTTTACAAATATTCGTCTATGGCGAGAAAACCAAGAGAGATAGGTATAGGGAATGGTAATATCAGTTGATGCAGAATTCAATAATCTATTAGATTCTGTAAAAATATACAGGGGGTTCTATTTAAAAAAATTTACTTTTTGACGTTTGAACCAAAATAATGTTTGACTGTGAAAATAAAACACCCTGTATAAAATTATGAAAACATAAGGACACTTTTAGTTAGACCGTAGGGAACTTGTATGAGTTTGAAAAGAAAATTTCTTAATCTGTAACATGATAGAAGATATCGATTTTTTTCGGAAGGATAGAAATCGTCAAAATTTTTCAAAAATATTAATTATCTCGGAAAATAGTAGGTTTAAGGCTGCATTATGGTACACAAACCCAAGCTAACTTTTTATGAGGAATCCAAATATGCAATAATATACAGGGTGTTCCATTTAAAATAACAAAGTTTGGTGTTATTTCCGGTATAAGCGGAAGGTGTCACAAAGTTGAAAATATTTTCCATAAATTCGCCATATCCAAAAACCCCTTTGTACGAATTTTCAGATTTTTAAACTCGACAGATCCCGAGAAACGTCTAATACCCGCTTTCCGTGAATAACCCTGTATATAGAATAATACATCTGGTAAATGGCAGCCACGGCTTTGCTGACACATGAGTACTCTTTTGGCGAAATTTTAAATAACGGTGTTGCATACATGTGGCGGTATTTCGTTGATATAGCGTCTAATTTCGGCCTACAATGCTTCGATGGTCGTGGGCTTATTGGCATAAACCTGTGACTTCAGATAACCCCACAGCCGAAAGTCCAAAGGTGTTAAATCGCAAGAGCGTGGAGGCCAAAACCGAGAGATGAGAAGACCAGGAAAAGACTCGTACAAGACCGTCAATGTTTCACGGGCGGTATGGTAAGTGGCACCGTCCTGCTGAAACCACAAGTCGTCGAAAGCAATATCTTCCAATTGAGGCACAAAAACTGGGTTATCATAGCATGATAACGTTTGCCATTCACCATTACTACATACTTGCCTCGTCTTCGAAGAAAAACGTCCCAATGATTCCTCCAGACCACAATGCACACCAAACAGTGACACGTTTTGGATGCATTGCTTTCTCATGAATCATTCGTAGATTTTCTGAGCCCCAAATGCAGCAGTTTTGCCTATTAACGAAGCCATCGAGGTGAAAATGGGCCTCATCACTGAAAATGATTTTGTCCGCAAAATCGGCATTCACTTCTTGTTGTTCAAGGATGCAATTGGTAAACTCTCTTCGCTGTGCATGGTCTGTTGTCAGAAGTTGTTGGGTCAATTGGACTTTGTAGGCATGGAGATGCAAATCTTTAATGAGAATACGCTGAAGAGTGGCTGTAGTAACGTCAAATTCCTGTACATGATATAGAATTGACGTCCCTGGACTCTCGGCCACGCTCTCGCAAACTGCCGTGATGTTTTGTTCTGAACGACCTCTACGAGCTCGTGTCGTGTGTTTCAAATCACTAACCAAACCAGTAGTTCCGATTTTTCCAATTAATCTTTTCACAGTAGATGAATGAGGAATATTATTTCGACCAAAAATTGGACGCACTTTACGAATCGTGGCAATCAAACTTTCACCATTTTGATAATAATGTTTAACAATCAGGACGCGTTGTTCTATCGTGTAATGTCTACTAACTCCCATCGATCTCCTATCAACCTGGCATGTCATAATCTTGTGACAACATGACAGCCAAACTGGGCGCAATTCACGTCTTATTGAAACACATTTTATTAGTAATATAATTTTAGTTGTGATCGCTAGTTAAAAATGCATGTGTGTGTTAGTATTACATTCACCTAGCGCAACCCTGGAATTGACTTCATTTATCGCTACTTCTTAATCTCTACTTATAATAGATACCAAGTCACTTAATGGCGCGATCAAATTTTAGCTTTCGCGTTAATCAATTTCTTTACTTTGTAGCGATTTATAAATATTCTTGTATTCGTTTTAATAAAATTTTTTTTAAATGTTTTTTGCATTTCATTGCAGTTTTTCACGAGTATTTCAATGAGCCAATAGACAATTTTCTACCTTGTTCTGTTTAAAAGATATAACCTAAACCTGCTTTTATGAATAAACTACATAATTAATTTTAACATTTTTGGATTCGTCATTTTTTCTGATTTCAAAAATATACAATTTGTCACCATTATTTAATAAAAAGAAACTTTTTAAAAAAATTATTGAGTGAACGAAAATTAAAGAAAAAACGCCTAATACTGTTCCTGTCCATGTACGAGGTATAAGGCATGATTCGGAATCCGATTCACCAAGGCAAGAAGAAGCTTTTCTTGGAAACACTGCTACAAGAGATTACAATAAATTAAAAAAGTTAGCCGTATCCATCTCGAATATCACATCACACTATTGAGGGATTATAAAACGTTTGCTTAAAAACCCTTATATACTGATTATTAAATTTTTCTCTCAAAAATCTGACCGAAAAGGGAACCCTTTCAAAAAATTTACAGCAATAATTTTTTTTATTTTATGAATAATTTAATGAAGCATTCGATGTTTTCGAAAAATATTAATAATAATCTTTATTTTTATTAGACTTATAGAAAGAAGTATTGGAATTGTCAATTATTTTGGAATTTAAATTTAAACGATTATTTAATAAACATAAATAGAATAAAAAAATTAGTTGATTCACAATTTAGAGTAGAATAATAATATAACATGTTAGTGTCAATACAATATGCAGAATACATTACGTTCCATTAAATAGAATAAATTGTCACACATTATTATTTAATATACATAACCATATAAAAACCGCTACACACATTTACAACTCAATGGTTTGGTAATCAGATGAAGATCTGGAATACAATATAAACTCATCAGAACTCTACGAACGTTTTTCCAGAAAGTAACATTTTAATTTTTTTAATAAAATAATATTTGAAATAGATTTAATTTCAGGTGGAACTAAATTAAATACCTGTATTACTCTATAGTAAACCCCATTGTCAAATAATAATAAGTGATGATGGGGAGTGATGATGGGATATCCTTAATGAGTCAGAGTGCTGAGTTATCATTGACATACCATCATCCTTCATTTGTCACAATTTGCTGATAATTCCTTTTTAACAAATTCAATTGACATATGTAGGTAGGCAGCGGCATTAACTCCAACTTTTAAAAAGTGGCTTACTGGGCTTCCTATTGTATACTTTAACCATACATCTTATAGTGTTTTTTGATCAATGAATATCTTTTGGCATGAATACTAGAACCCCAGAAAATTAATCAGTAGCTTAATATTATAAGTTGCACCTGAACAAAATAATAAATATTAACAGAAAATCGAATGTTCCGACTTGCGCATAACATGTCTTGTTAAGTTTGAATAGTGCTAATATGGCATTTAAAAGTCAGACTTGAGTCAACCTCAACTCCCAGAAATTTTGTCATTTGAAATAGGGATAGATTTTCCATTGAACTTAAAATAAATATTCACATCATAAATTTTAGAAATGAACTGAATAAGTGAATAAGGACTGTTTTTCTGCTGTTTAATATAAGTAACTTTTCTTGACAACATGTGGAAATCTTTTTTATCATGGAAGATTCTACATTAGATGTTAGATTTATATTATTAGTAGATATTACACAGAAAATATCGTCAGTAAATTCAAGAATATAATTTATTTTCAGATAAATAGTTAGTTCATTCAAATACAACAAGAAAAAATCATGGGCCTACGACTGATCCTTGTGGTATATATGTGATTAAGTTTTGATAAAGCAGTAGTAGTTGTAACATTTATTTTGGCCATAATACACACTATCGCTATTCTATCCCAAAAATACAAACCAAATAAGAAAACCCTTCTGACTCTTTCAAATTATACGAAACCCAAACCACACCTCTCCTTATTCACAATCCATTAGCTAGATACGCTAGTAACTTTCATGACATGATAAGATAGGATTAATTTGCCTGGTCTACGAATAATTTCATATATTTAGGAAATGTGCATGAAAAACTTTTTTAACTAGACAGATTTCTGTATAAATAAAATGAAATAAACCCTGAAAGGATCGCGATTTATATATCACAATATGGATATAAATTCATATTCCTTTTGCTCATTATTTTTATTTTCTGTTTCAATATTACATCGGGCAGTATATTGTTTCTCCTTTTCAGAGATCTGATAATGTATACTATCTGGTTACCGAGCTTGTGTCCGGAGGCGATCTGTGTACGTTCGTCAAAGGCCAACGTAACGGGAAACTCGAAGAGCGACCAACTAGGATATACGCCAGACAATTCGCGTCAGCCCTATCTCACATGCACAGCCTGGGGATTGTACACAGGTAAGTGAGAATTAATTATTACGCTGTCTACGCTATATTTCGCTGACACATTTCACTCTGGATAAAAGATAATAAGAACGAAATATGGAAATATTGTTCTATTTCCTCTCAACAATAAATATAAATGATTTTCCTTTAATAAATACTGAACGAAATAGTTGCTATGATATCGATTTTATAATATTAATAGTTAAACTCGATCATATTATGTGTCAGTCAACTTGGTTCCCCCTCTCCAGTTACTTTTTCTCAACGATACCATGACTACTCTTGTAGCTATGCTAGCACTGGAATACGTTTTTTTTTTCGACGGCGGACTTTTATTACCCGCCGGGCCTTATTAACCTTTACATACTTCAGAATTAAAAGTTTATTCTAGAGAACGGCGTAGGAATAACATGAAATATCGGACGGTTTGAGAAACATTCTAGATGATCTAGTTAACACATTTACATTTGTACAAACGTGTCAATTTAAGGTTTGCCTTCTTGCATTTGCATTTTTGCAAATACATTTCACATCGAGATTGAAAGCATCTTTGGCAAGATATCGCTATCATAATAATATAAAGTTTTATGTGAAAATGTTGGTACCTTGAGATGTCGTATGTAAAAGTAGGTACTGTATTTTACAACATGACTGAACGTTTTGTCTGATGTCCAATGGGATACTCTAAAAACTAACAATAATAAATTGTGCATGTGCAAAAAATATTTTTTACAAAATTTTATCCAAGATTTCAAGTCAATTAATCTCAAAACTACTGATTTGAACATACGACCTTATGCCATGATGATAGCGATATAGCGTTGTTCAAATGGGATCAACTTGTTGTCTTTCTCCATCCAAAAATAATTGATAGGATTTTGGAGAGGTAGAGTCCAGACGACATCTTGAAAAACAACTCTTTTTAACTGTCGGTCCAATGCATCAGTCGTAGCGGATATTTTCACCAAATCCTCTATGGTCTTATGGTAAAATACTCACATTCGAACAAGGTCAACATGAATACCATCGGTGGTAGATTCCTTGTAGTATAGTTTTCATACAAATTGCATCACCACATCCCTTACCCTTGGTGATCTATGAAACGGGATGCTAGCAACAGTTGCAAATTCTTCCGTGAAGTAAGGAAAATTGTTTTTTCGTCTTGAAGCAAAAACGTTTACATGTTGTCACTCCGGATGATGATGCGACTAAGTTGACGAGATCATTTTTTTCATTATTCTCTTGCTTTCAATGCAATCCAAATTTTGTCTGCTGGTTTTACAGCAGTGATGTTCTGGAAATTATTCAGAAATATTACACGAACATCTGTGTCTTCTTTATGAATCATCGCAACTAGGTAATATTGAAGGGCGTTGAGAGATGCACCAACAATACAAATGTCCGCTTCTTCATGATTGCATGGACGCACAGAAAGTTGCTACTAGTTATCATGAAGCTTTTGATGCCAAGTTTGTCGAAATCGGAGTATCTATTTGAAAGTTCAATATTATGTAATCACACAGTTCCTCTTACAATGAGTGCGATTATTATAGATGCTCCCAATGACCCCGGTCTTCCGAAAAATCTACCAAGTAAATATGCGCATTGTACAAAATGAATGTTTGCCAGGCACTGCGTTTCAAATTCTGCTACCCAAATGAAGGAAATTAATCAGAAACTAAATGGTTGTAATTTCAATTATAGAAATGTCAGCGTCCGCTATTTTATTACATAAGGGGAAAATATTGTATGATTCAGTAACCTTCGTTTATCACTGTCAATTAGCAAAAACCCGATATGAAAAATAATCACTAACTCATGAATTATAAGCATTATAACTGGCAAGGCCCTGCCTGGCGAGCTAGCTCGTGGGACATTAAAAAAATACTAAGTCGAAAATGGTTACAGATAAAAAATGGTATGAGATGCATTCGCTTCGTTTCCGAAAAAGGAAACGATCGCACTTGTTGCTTGACCGTTTCTGAGATAATTTAGAAATGTTCGCAGTGTCTCACGTGCCTCCGAAATTAAAGAAATGATATCTCTGAAACATTTAACATTAAGGAACGAAAAGTAGAGGTAGTTTGTTCTTGTATCTATTTAACTAATTGTGTGGCTTCGTAGTCGAGTAGTAAGGACACTTGCCTCTCATCCTGGAGTCCCAGGTTCAATCTCTGGTCGAGGATCTTTTCTAAACCAGAAATTAATCCTAGCATACTCGGCATTGGGTGTGTGTCCAATGTCTCTAAATGTGTAACCCTCTTCCACACAAGGTGCATTGAGGTACTTTCAAGGATACAGGGGGTTGTATTACCTGTGGTGTTTAATTGTATTTTTTTTTAATATTGTTAATTTTTTGGACATCCTGTACATTAAATTTCGCTTTTCATTGTGTTATTATCTTATTCCTTTAATAAGGAAAACGTTTTCTTCCCCTAAAGTTATTTTCTAAAACTTAAAATAAAACAATTTTTCTCTCCGACACACAATCCGGGAACACACTGTATACTTTAATGCAAGTCTAGTAGGTACTCTTTAAATCAAATAATGTACAGATTGAGTATAAAGTACTGTCCACTTATTCAAATTAGTCCACATTTATTTTGAAACATTTAATGGAACCCCAGTTCCTTTGGTCCAAAAAATCTACAAGACTAGCGATTTACATTCAGGTTAATGCCCGGAAACCTAGTACCTACCGTGAGTTTTTTCATTTCAATTCCATTATTGCGCACTGACTGCATGCACTTCAGAGTAGAAGTGGCTCGTAAAATACGTCGATTGCATCAATTTTGTATTGAATTTTAGTGCAACATTTAAATGCACAATGTAGCCGTCGCACGAACTGAAAGTGTTATTTATTTGCCCTTAAATTTAACGTTTTAAAGAGGCGCTGCCAAAAGTTAAATGTAACTATTGGAAACAATAAACATATCCTCTACGGTGACTGAATCCCTCCCGCGCTATCCGCATTGCTGCCAACTGCATATTTATGCAAAGGCGCCCATCTTCAAGCTTTTTACACTTTACGTGTCACGCTGCTTATCTGAAACTATCCAAAGCTTGCTCCCTATTCATGGAGGTTGTCTAGTTCGTCTCTCATCTTCATCCCAGAGGACGACCGCCTGTCGAATTGCTCATACATTTTCTCACTCCTCGTGACAGCTATAGTGATGCGTCAATAAAAGTTTTTTTTACCAATGAATGACACGTCGAGCATTTCCTGTTCTCTGCTGTTGCCATAACTTTTACGTGCAGATTTTAAAAGACGGCTTCGTACGCAGTGCATACCCTTATCTACTTTGGCATACTGTAAGATATTCATATGCAACTCGCATTGCTACAGCACATCCCTCATGGGCGCACGCAGTCAGGGGCAAGATGGGGGTAATTACCCCCTATGGAATTTCCCATAATGACATTTTGAGAAATTAATATATAAATGGATAAAATTATTAATGGAAGATGGATTTAAGTAAAGGTATCTTAATAACATTTGATCGTTATAACTGAAATAAAAAAAACGATTTCAAACGTGCACTTTATGTGGCCAAAAGTCAAATATTTAACGTAGGTTTTTGGGACCGCTCATTATGAATCTGAGATCAAAATTAAGTAATTGAAATGGCGGATCCAATATGGCGGATGTCAATTAGGTAAATTTGATAAATATAAATCTGTTTGCATGAGTGTAGCCCCGCGATGATGATGCTGATACTACCCTGCTATGATAGAAGGTTGATAGAATTTTTCGTCATTTTTAAATTAACAGTTTTCGTTATTAGCAATTCAATTTGTATTCGTTTTCTTAATATAACCATGTAATATAACACTCTATACGAGTGGCTGCTGGTGGATATAGGTTATACCATATCTAAATATTGGAACATGAAACCCAAGCAATATTTTAAGGCACGACTATCAGTACTGAATGAAGAAGTTTTAGGGAAAAAAAATTGAAAATAAAAATTGAGAAAAAAAGTTGCTCTGCCGCCCCAGATTACTTCTAGACCATTCATAAAATACTTATAAACTATTTTTTTTTCGTAGTCAAGGAAAATTTATACCCTGTTTTTTGGTTTTTGAAAATTTTGATTTTTTGTGAAGTTATGACATTTTGAAATTTAACTTCTTTATTGTGTAAATTTCAAAATGTCATAACTACAAAAAAATCAAAATTTTCGAAAACCAAAAAAAACGGCGTGATAAATTTTCCTTCTGATTACGAAAAAAAAATAGTTCGCAAATATTTTACAAATACAACACTTTTCTGTATCTAAGAAAATAAAGTATTTTCTTGGACTTACATCTTAAGTGGTACACCCGGTACATCATGTGTACATTTAAATTGTCTATTTTTCTAATTTGTTAAATAGTAAGTATGTGTATTGAATTCTTAGACATGGGTCTCTTAAATGGCAACGTTGCATTGTAAATCAGAGACAGACAACCCCTCGCTGGTCAACAAGTTCATTTTCCCACAGAACACAGAACAGAAAAAAGACGTTTTCCATCTAGCGGTCGTTGGGTCAACACTACACACTGCGCGCGATACGATGCCAAAAATATCAGTCCTCCCTCAACATACATCTTTTATGAGTTATCATTTATTTATATATAAATTTCCTAAATAAATCTTTGTTATCTATTTTGTATAAATATTTGGACTTTTTCTTCCTCACCATTTTGATTATTTCATTAAAGAAATGTCACTTATCAAACATAATAGTTGTCATTTTCATAGCTCATTTTATTAATCTTAACTTTTCCATATTTACAGTAACTAGTTTAACTAAAATGTTAGACGTTTAATAACTCAAAAACGGTATATGGTAGGGGTAACATATGGTATATTTTTGAAATCAGGAACAAAGGATCATTCCAAAAATTTAATAACATACAGGGTATCCCATTTAAAAAAAAATTTTATTTTTTGTATCCTCTAACATCTGCACGCTACTGTAGTTTTGATAGCATTTTAACAAAATGAAGTGATAACCACACAACTTTTATTTAAAACTTTTTTTTTATAGGCAATAATAACGATGATAAGAGGTAGGTAATTTATAATGAATAACCCTGTACAATGTCTAATACTTTAATACACATAATGATAGTGTATGTATTTATGTGTACTGATATTTCTGTATGTTCTGTTGATCTATTTAAACGCCCAGAAATATTATGAGTCTAATTCTATTGAGTAAATACACAAACACCCATCACAGATCGATATTTAAATTATTAATAACAAATTAGTCTGAAATTGAAATATATTTGGGTCAATGTGTGAACGTAGTTAAGCCAAAGTTCAGCTGAACCTAGTTTAAAATTCAGCTATTGATAATTTAATTTTTGATTTGAAAATGAACAATAAAAATTATAAATATATATATATATATAAAAATAACATTCAAACATAATAATATGTAGATAAAAGAAAATCAGGAATCAGAATACATAAACATGCTTAGACGCAAAGAATTAGCATCTCTAATTTCCAAGAAAAACTGCATATTAACTGATTTTTTTCAGCACATAATACATATAAATGTGTTTAATCCCATATTCAAGTTTAACATCATCTGTAGACCAAAAGTGTGATTTCTAGATCTAACTACCCACTAAACAGGTTCAAATTCTCAAAACGATATAAAAATTTAAACAGTAATGTTACGCTTGCAAGTTTAATTATACCCTTTCCCCCAATTCTCACTCAACAATGTTGTAAAAACCGTGGCCCACTAACCAATAAAGCGGACTATTTGGGATAGGCCCTCTGTCACTATTCATACTATTTTACACTTTATGATTTCCAAGCTTTCAAATGCATCCATCTATCTAGTATTTGTTACATTCCTAATTAATCTTAAATTGCTAATATCTATTTTATGGTTGTTCTCAAACGCATAGACTTATCTGTTCTACCATATTTGAGATGGGCCATATGCTCTTTGAATCTAGTTTGAATTGATCATCTAGTCTGTCCAACATATTTTCGATTACAGTCCTTACAGTTAATTTCGTAAATTCCCGACTTTTCTTTTGTTTCAATTTTGTCTTTTGGGTTACCTAAAAGTTGTTGTAGTTTTATTCCCGATGAATGAACCGCTGGCATACCTAAATCTTTAAAAATCTTACCAATACCACGGTTGAATCGAAGATCGAATGTATCGATGCAAATTTCGAATTTTCTCTTTCATTTTGAAAGGTCGAGAAATTTCGAAACGACTCTTTAAACTTTCGTTTCCTAATTATTTTATTAATTAAACTTACAGAATGTCCATTAAGCTATATCCGTAACTAATGCCTTTTCTTTTTCAAACCTCTCCTTATTGAGGGGGAGGCTTAATAGACGATGGACTAGAAAATTAAAACTCGCCATTTTGTTTTGAGCACAATGGTGAGGGTCCTTAGGGATATATCTTAGAGTACTGGTATCTTTTCTGTATATGTCAAATTCTAACTTATTTTTACTATTTTTAATTATTAATACATCTAAAAATGGTAGTTGTCCAGAGTTTTCAGTTTTATATGTGAATTTAATTGACGCGAAACGACTGTTTAATTTAGATACAAAGTTATCAATATTAGCCACTTTTGTATCGAACACTGCAAAAATATCATCCACATACCTAAGCCAGGGGAAATACGCAAATTCTTCTTTTGCTTCCGTCTCGATCTGTTCATGAAGAGACTGGCAATGAATGGTGACAAAGAATTACCCATTGCTGTTCCTTCATGTTGTGCGAAGAAATTATCGTTGAATCGAAAACAATTTTGTTTCATGCAAAGTTTAGTGAGTTTAAGATATTTTTTTACTACATCTTGACATATCTTTTAAATCGAGTAGATCCTTAAGGCAGTCCAAGGTCTGTGGTAACGGAACACTTGGAAACAATAAACAAACGTCAAGGGAGATCAAAATTTCACCTTCTTGCAACTGAATATTTTTCACCTTATTAATGAAATTGTTGGAATTAATCACAGAGAAACTAGGTGGTGCAATAGGTAAATTTTCGAACTCTTCTGTTAACCATTTTGATAGGTGGTAAGTCAGCGATCCGATTGTTGAAACAATATAACGTACCGACTTTCCTGGTTTATGTATCTTAGGCAAGAGGTACAATTTAGGTACACTTGGTTTAGATACATGTAACTTCCTATTTAAAGCTGGAGTACTAAGGTTGTTGCAGGATTTAAGTACGTTTTTTACTTCAGTAACCATTTTTGGTAATGGATTTCTAGAAAGTTTTTTATAAGGATCATTACTAATCAGATTGTCTACCCTTTCACAATAGTCCTCTTTATCTAAAATAACAACGTTATTACCCTTATCAGCTTTTAAATAAAAACAATCTTTTTCACGCAACCGTTTGATAATTTTTCTGTCTTTTGTAGATTTACACTTTTTATTTACTTTAGTGACAATATTTGTCGAGATTTGATTTCTGCAAGCTTCTCTGACAAATTCTTTAGAGGAATCAGGAAGGTATTGAATTAAACTTTCAACACTTGCAACAATCTCATCTAAAATGCCTTCTAAATAGGGTAGATTGCTAGCATAAGTTTAGTTTTAATCATTCCCAGATGATGCCAACTTGGTTGACGAAATGCGCGTCGAGTGCAGTATATAGTGCTTTGGTGTTTCGTGGAAAACTACGGAAGAAATTGAAATATGTATCGAGTGATATCATTTGGAAACTCTTTTAACCCTGATAACAACTGTGGTTGGTTTTTGCATATTGGTCGATTCGTATGCGAGTTATTGGGTAATGAATGTTTCAGCAGTGCTTCTATGATATATGGCATTAGTATCTGATTGTATTTTTTCCAATACAAGATCTAAAACAAATCAGTAACAAAAAAACATAAATCAATTAATATCAAGGTCATTTGGAATTTCTGTTCCATTCATTTTAATTTCTTTGCATATTTTTTTAAGGATACAAAAAGTAAGTTTTGTTTTATTTCAATACTGAATACAATTATTGTTGTATTCTTATTACATCTAAAGTGAATGTGTTAAATAATTTGTTAATAGTGGTTTATCCTATTTTTTTCCTTTTTGGACTTTAAGCAGTGCTCCTTCAGGCAGCTGAATGTGGTTGTGTAAATATTATTAGTTGGTAAAAAAAGTTATGTAAATAGTTACTCCAAGATTTCCTACGAGATTTCCTATATACCAGCTAACTTAACCAACAAAAAGAAATGATGTAGATTACATAAATGGGAGTAAACTGGGACCTCGCTTCACGTTACGGGGTTTATCTTAATGACTTTGTCTAGACAACATAGGAAATACCTCGGTTAACGGGGTATGAACATACAGTAAGTTAGACAATAGGATAACAACTCTAACCTAATCCAAACTTGACTTTTATATCTTGGATTTACATAACCTAAAGAATTGAAAGAATATTTCTTGTAGATGTTTAATATCAATGATTTAGTTTTAAGAGTGTAATATCATTTAGAGGCAATAATATTCCTTTTTGTCAAATTGGACATTAAGTAATTGATTGCATTTGCAGGAAAAGTCCAATGGTTAATATCACCAATGGAGGAATTGTCACAATCACATATAAGATTATCGGCTACCTTCATTTTGTGCAAATGTGATCTATGTGCACAATGACCAAGTAAGGCTCTAACAAAGGTTACAAGTACGTATCTAGAGACACTGACATCTTTGTACAAGAGGTTAGTCTGAAATCGGCCACAAATTTTACAATATCTATAATTTCGTTGCTTGCTATAATATAATTGTCTTCCCATATATTTCGAAATTTTTTCGTATAGTATTGGCATGTTACAGTGTTTAGTGTTATTTTCCGTTTTTGTGGATATCTAGTAACAAATGTACTACAAGTTCTTGATATTACTTTATCACATTCTCCATAAATAATATAACGTCAAAAATGGAACACTTGGTATACTGTTATTTTATTGAATTTCTTTAAACTGTAGAGCGTAGCTCACCTTATGATCTTTCTGCATGCCAAAAAGCAAATGAGTATCTTTTACACGAAGAAAGTTATAAGGTTATTGTAAACCAATACACCTGTCAAAAATTTTTTTAAATGTCAAATATCTCTAAAACGGCTGGGTTTTTGGCTCAGAATTTTATGCTCCTTTCGAAAACACTAAAATATATAGGGTGTTCCATTTAAAATATGCAAGTTGGTATCGACTTCCAGTATAACCGGAAGTCCCAGATGCTTGTCATTATTTTAGTTGGATTGGCCACACTGCCGTTAGTAGCCCATTAACTTTTCAGAAGCGTTAAATGACTTTTCAAATGATGTATCACTCGATCCGTGTTTTCATTTGAAATTTTTTAAAGAGTGGTTTTTCAAAAGAGGGGGAAGTAATGGCAGTTGAGGATTTGATGTCTCTGTGTCCCTAAAATTGACACTGACCTGTCACGGATGTTTTCATAAAACCAGATCAGTTTGTTTTTAATGTGACATTTTGTATCAAGATGCTACTGATTATAAGTATAGTTTAATAGATTTAGAGTAACATGCGCAAAATTTTTAAATACAACTTTAATGAGGAACATGTTAAAAAATGTTGCATAATTATTTATTAAACGAAATTATAGAATTTCTATTTACCTTTTCATAAGCTTCCTGCTGTGGGTGATGGTAATAATAAATTAAGAAACTTAATAAATACACATAAATTTATTTTTAAGTTTTGTTTTTTATAGTATATTCTTTTGAATAATCAGTTTTAGGTATATCTATTATCTATTAATATTTACATTGGTAAGATAAATTTTATAACACTGTTTAGTTTTGTTTTGTGAACTAATTAAATTTTCTCAACACCAAGACAAAAATTAAATCACTCATTCGGTATACTTACAGAAATGTAAGAAAAGGAAGTAATCACTGTCATACTATTAATAATTGATTATTAGCAACAAATTTATGTTACACAAGTATTGCATGCTAGTGATAATAATGGCGGCAGCTAAAGTATCAAGTGGTCATAATATGTGATTGGGTATTACACATTGTTTTTAAATCTCCACTCCCAATAACACTATTTTACGAACTTTCTTTACTTCTTCCATGAGCATATTTAATAAAAAAATACCTAAAATATTACATTTTATGGCTAATTTTTCATGGCACGCTGGTTTGATCGTAATTATTTGTCTTAAGGTTCTGAAATCTGATTTACTCTTGTCTACCCTATGTTTTCATTATTTATAAGATTATTATTGCCATTAAATTATGGATTGTAGGAATAAATTGCAACATTAAAAATTCATTATGTAATTGCAGACCTTTTCATAATACACTGCACTGCCTTTGGACAAAATAACGATCACTTCTTAGACGACTGTACTGATTATTCAGTTCATATATAATTGACAAGATATTCCTGCTCCTCTATAAAACCTGATAAAACTTATGTTTGGAAAAAGGAAGAGATAATGCTGCAATGAAGAAAATGTTTTCCTATTTTATCCATATAATTTTGTTTGGACAAGGCACCCATCACTTCTTTTCGTTCAGATATAGTATTGTTGTGCCAATATTTCAGCTTCCTGAGTCAAGTGAAAATATTTGCTTAACCACCGGTAAATTTTCTGATATACAAAATAAAGGGTGGCTATGATTTATCGTAATGTTTCACTCTACAGATAGAGCCAATCCACTAGATACACGACTAGCGGTATGCGCATTTTACAGTTGTCCGTCTGAACACGAGGTCTGGACGAAAGTAAACGATTGCGTCAGGGCGCTTCACTATAAGCCAATGGTGGAGGCGCCGCCTCGAAAATCTGTGTAACTTTTTTATTTGTTACTATAGACACATGAAATTCAGTATACAGATATAAAGAAAGGTCTGACGTTCAGTAGTGATGGTAAATAATTTTTATTTTGTTTTTATACATTTCATTTTATAATTATTGTATAATGATAACATACAGCGTGTAATTTATGTACATAATTATACGTAAATAAATATATAATGTAATAGTTGCAAGGCTTCTTCTTCAAGTTCCACAATCTTGCGTGACACGATTGTATATAAGGGTCTGATGTATACAATAAAGTATGAAGGCCATCTTGGTTAATAGCTTTTCGGGAACAGTTGCGAGAATGATGTAACCTGTTTATAATCCTTATTTCTGGATTCCTGTGCATCTTCGGACAACTGGCCAAGTGGTAAAAGTGCATTATATCGAATTATGTTTTCTCCATAAATGAGTACTTTATGTACAGAGGAGGGCATATAGTACCATGGATATTTGCTCACATATAATTCGGCTGTTATAAAAACATATTCACCAAACTTTTTGGCATTGATTTCCATACCACTTGACATTGTCTAAAGTAGTATGCGAAATCTCATAATTAATTCTTCATCAACTCCAGTAATTTGTGCAGTGGTATCTAATAATCCTCTAATTTGTTTAGTGATATTATTTATATATAGGTCACATCGTTAATGTCTGTCCAAGGTGATTCCTAAATATTTAATCGATTTAGCCTCTTGAATAGATGTGCTGCCATCTACTCCCAGAGGGCCAAAATTGGGTAGATTAGTAGCATATGAACTAAAAGTAGATAAAATATTTATTTGTAATTTATGGTAAGTAAATTGTAATTTAACTAACTTTTATTTTTTTAAATCATTTTCGGCAGTTTGTTTTAGGTCACTCCATGTATCTGCTTGGAGTAATATTGCCGTATCGTCTGCAAAACTAACTACAAATCCGGTTATATTTAATGAGAATAAATTCTTTATAAATAATAAAAATAAAATGTGTCTATGTTACTATTTTGTGGTTCACTAATTTCATTCTATTTAAACATACTGTTTTCTATCTGACAGGTAACTTAAGTTAAGTACATTTCTCCTAATTTTATAGTTTTTCAATTTTACTAATAACTTTTTATGAAAAGCGGTATAGAAGGTTTTCGCCAGATCGATAAAAATGCCTAAATATGGTCGGCTCTTATCAAGGATATTATAGATATATTGTGTTAGGAATTCAATGGCATTTTTTGTTGATTTTCCTTCCATAATGCCATATTGCTTTCAGCTAATAAACCAAATTTATTTAAAAATTTTATTAATCTATTTTTTTAGAATTTTTTTCATATACTTTAGCAATATTGGATGTGATCAAAATCGGTTTATAATTACTTATTTCTAGAAAGTCTCCATCTTTATGCATGGGTTTAATAATGTCTACTCTCAATATGTTTGGAAAGTAGTATTTTTCAATGGATTTATTTATCAAGAAAGTTAAACGAACAGCTATTTCAGTTGCAATTTCTTTTAAAATTTCACTGCGTCGTTATCATGGCCAGGTACTTTTTTTAGATTTTAATTTATTATCGTGTTTTTTTACCTCATTCACATTTGTATAAAGTAAATACATGGAGTCCTCTAAAACAATACACTGCTCAATAAAATTGTCTGGAATATGGATTTTTTTGGGCATTCTTCTTTTGTAGTTCACCATAATAAGTTACAAATTTGTTATCAATTTCTTTTTTTTAGAAATGATCGCATTGTATTCTGTTTCTATTTCATCAATTGCTATATTTTTACATTTTTTTGACAAATGTTATCGACTGTTTTCCACATATTCTGAGAGTCATTTTTGCTTTATTTGCCATTGACTTATAGAAATCTGTTTTGGTTTTTTTTGTATTAAATTTGATAGTTTATTTTTGTAAATTTTATACTCATTTACCAGTTTTTATTTGGATTTTTTTGTTGTTTCTATGTATAATTCGTTCTTTTTGTTTATTGATTTTAACCTATACCTATAGTTAGTTAAATTACTATCCCAAATTTGATCAGTTCACATCACAAATGTTTTGAAATATTTGAGTAAATGTGATATTTTTCAGGAACTTAAATATTCTGTAGGTTATATCGGAAACCGATGGATTTAAACCCTAAGTTTAATAAGGCTCTTGGACCTACAATGATCTAAGAAACAATCTCCTGGTGATGACAAACTTAAAAACATCCCGTATAACAAAACATGTTAAACAAAAGTTATGTTTGCAAACACTGGAAATTATATTATATTTTATAACCTTTCCATTACCCTGGCTCATTTTGGATTTTCGTTACATATTATGCATAAATTTATTCATCAATAAATTTCATGTACCACCACTGATACTCGAGGCGTGGCGTATGAAACATGTCGAACCAACATGATCGTGTATTACGTTAAAACGTATCATAAACAAACTAAAAACTAATATTAAAGTGCAGCTGGCACAGAAATCTCTAGCACTTCAGAAGTTGATAAAATATACTGTAGTACAAGTGGAGTAGATATACACTAACTTTTCAAGTATCACATTGAACTGTCTACTTATAGTTTACAGAAATGCTGTAAAGTTACAAAGTTGCAAACCTGACTTCTTGATTTTACCGATGACTTTATAAGTGTTTATATAACATATAGAATTTGAAACCACCACGATTCTATTCAACTTCATACGTACGTATAATTATTTCATGCATGCCATGCCGCCCATTAAAAAGTTTACCGAAACTTATGGATGCAAAAAAAAAATACTGGTTATAGAATAATTTTTGTTTTGGAATAATCTGCTTGTTAATTTTCACACACAATGACAAACTAATATAAACTTTATCAGAGTCAGGCCGCATTGACTTTGAAGCAAAAGCGTGCTCCTTAAAAAAAAATTAAGAAGATAAAAGCAAATATGTATACTCGTCTTAAATAAAGTACAGGATGATCTAAATTCGAATCCTTCACACAAATTCTTCTGCAGTTTTCGAAACATCTTTCTATTTTAAGTCATTTTTATGCACATCACTTTTGATGTATTTCGACCCTGGAGTGAAGATAACAATGACGTAGTTTTCCACGAAACACCAAAACACTATATACTGCACTCGACGCGCGTTTCGTCAACCAAGTTGGCATCATCTGGAGATGAATATAACTGATCATCATAATAATAATCATCTCTAGATGATTAAAACTGAGGTTTTAATCATCTAGAGTTGAAGCCAACTTATTCGGCGAAACGCAGTATATAGTGTTTTGGTGTTTCGTGGAAAACTACGTCAGTGTTATGTATTTCGCATAGAAAATATTCCTCCGGAAAATAAGTTCCTTGTAAGAATGGCCCCTGGAAAGAACCTTCTGAAAATAAATAAATAGTCAAAGCCACTGATAACCAAGTGACTAAATTAGTTATTCTTGAAAGAAACATGAGAGAAGCACTATTTTGTTACTAACCTAACCTAACATAAATATATGATTCTAGTTTCCTCAAACAATATAAAACAAACATAGAAAAAGCGCCCCTTGCAGTAATATCCTCCCCAACATGGACTTAGACCATAGTATTTTGAGACTTATAAAGGATTTTTTGTAATAATTTTCTTACATGTTCAGAAAATCGTAATTTTTCAACAAGCGCTAATCCTAAGATTTTGAATTGTTCAAAAGTAGTTAGAGGAGTATTAATTAATTATGACTAACTGCAAATTGTCTTTTATAGTAGCACGCTTATATTCTGAGGAAAAAGTAGTAGTACTATTTTCTGCATTCAATTTTAGATTACAGGCATATGAGTAGTCAAATATTGCTTAAAGATCTTGATTCATTTCTTTAGTGGCTAAATTCATATTACATTGTTTGGTTTGAAATGGTATAAAATTTGTGTATCGTCGGCGCATAAAAATAATTGAATATATTGTACCAATTCAAAGACATCTGAGGTGTATATAGTGAATAATAATGGACCAAATAAAGATCCTTGCGGAACTCCGGAGATTATTAACTTTGATGTAGACATTTTGTTTGATAAAACCACTTTTTGAAATCATTAGTTTAAATAGGAATGAAAAAATTTCTTAGATTTTAAATCTAATCCAAAGTAATTTAATTTGGCACATATTAAATCGTGATCAATTGCTATCAAACGCTCTTGAGTAGTCAAGTGACACAACCACAGTTGCCATTTGCTTATCAGAATGCCTTATTATTTTGTCAATAAGACTGAGTAACGCAATTGCAGTGCTGTGACCAACATTAAACAACACTAAACACTAGCTAATGATTTGGGTGTGAGTTATTTGCCGCGAAATATTTTGCTAATTATGAATAAACAGCTTTTTCTAATTGAAGCTTAGATAAAACTGAAGATAGACTGACAGGTCTCAGATCTTTATAGCTTGTCGGTTTGCTAATTTTAGGAAGGAGACATACAAATGCCATTTTTAAGGAAAGTAACCTGCATCCAAGAGCAATTTATCATGTGGATAAGGTGACAGATGATGACAGGGAGACATAGTTTGACCATTTGTAAAGAAATTGTGCCAGAGCCATTAACAATAGAATGTAGTGAATTAAATGCAGTTAGGACATCGTCAAGTAGGTCAAAATGGAATTCAGTATTACTGGAATGTTTATTAGTTTGACAGTATTCTAATTTTTCATTGGAATCGGCAGTTTGGCTAAATGTTAAGATAAAATCCTCATTAATTTCAAGAGGATTTTATAAATTAAGGGGAAGATTCTTGTTATCTTTACTCTATTGCAAGCCAAAGATGTTTTTGATTATTTTGATTTTGCAGATAATTTGGACTGCACGCCTTTCCTCGTCTCATAGACGCTAATGAAAATTTACATAACTTTTTGAATGCAATCCAGTTTCCTGTTTTGTTTCTTTTGTACAAACTAAGTGCTTTATCGCGTTCTTTGAAAATTAGTTTTAAGTTGGGAGATAACCAAGGAGTAGGTTTGCTGTCTCGTACTGTTTTATTGAAAGCATGAATTTGAGATAACTTTATTATCTTATTTGTCAAAAATTCTACTTTATGGTCTTTGTCATCAGTATAGTAAATATTATCTCATTGTATGTTCCTCAGATTAAATATATCAGAGTTGAAATTTTGATTATGTTTTATAACAGTTTGCAACTGACTGGTCTATAATCTCATGTAGAATCGGCTTTTAATATACTGGCCTCACAGAGTAGATCATCATTACTTGGATAAATTGGATCTAACAGAGTCATAGCTTGTAGAGATATATGCGTGGGTTCATTGAAAACTTGTGTGATACCAAATGAATTAAAACATTGAGAAAGCAGATTTTGAACATCTAGGACATTTACATTAAAATTTCCTTGACGTCAATTAATAGGCGTTTTCTTTTTTTGTACCACTCCTTGGAGTTACGTGGGGAAAGACCAGAAGTGATACTTTTAGTGGCTGCGACAATCTCTGAGGTAATTCACTTTCTTCACTATAATAATCCATAATTTCCTTGACGCACTGTTTTTACTTTCTTATACCTAATATAAGGATAATATAATATAAGTAATCGTGATTTTTTTCGACCTCGATAGTTTGATCGATTCATACGTTTTGAACTCTCCTGAATCCATTCTGACTATTTTCCGAATGATGTCTGTCGGTGCGTGTGTGTGTGTGTGTGTGTGTGTGTGTGTGTGTGTGTGTGTGTGTGTGTGTGTGTGTGTATTTGTATATCCGCAATAACCCCAAAAATACTAATGGGAGACTTCCCAAATTTGGCAGTTAAAATTGTCAACAACATTTTAGGGGACACATTAAATTTGGTGAATATGGTACCACCAGAAGAGACATAATGAATGAAAGAAGAAAAAAGGTACAATTTCGGAAAAAAAAATAAAAATTTTTATTCCATTTTAGACAAATCTCGACGAATTATAATGAAAAGACATAACTTTATGGAAAAAAGATCTGTCTGCATGTCTGTAGTGTCGCGATAGCAACCACAGTCTTTGAGATAAAGCTTACAAATTTGGTACACTTGTTCTAAAGGCCAAAGACAACAAAAAATTCGGTAAAGAGCAAAATTGGCCAGCTGAAAGGGGGTCTACTCGACCCAAACTTTTTTGTATTTGACTTTACAAAGAATATATATTCTTGATGAAAGATTATAAATCATGTCTACTATATCAAGCAAATAAAATATATTTTCCAAGTACTTAAATAAAGCTGATGTAAACTGAAATTTTGTACGTATTTGACCTCATAAACTGGGGTTAGGATAAATTTGGCAGTTTGACATTTGAAATATCTGATTTAGTTACAAAAATGTCAATGTCAATAAGAAGAAATTTTTAAAATATATGACATGAATTATTATTGACAGTATCGAAGGACGCTGATAATTAATTATTAAAAAAATTTTATGAAATATTTCAAAGTACGTTTTTAAAATTTAATTGAGGTAAGTGAAGAATTAAACAGAATGATTTTTTTAGATCAGTATGATATATACTGGTATAAGAAAGTTATGTGCCTGCCACATCAGATATTTTTACTTTTAATTCTTATAATATTTTTTTCTGTTTCGTTACATGACGACCATTTGAATAGTAAGCACACTACATAATTTTGATTATTTGATTTAATTCAAATCGCAAGAAGTCTAACTGACATTTGTTTCATTTTGAAATTTTTAAATCATTTTAAATACGGATTTTAATAAATAAAAGTTCACAACCGTAAAAAAATAGCATACAATATAAATACCTGTGGAAAGGACCATTGCAAAACTCGTACGATTGTATTCCAAATTTCATATTCGTTTTGCAATGAAGCCACTTGTATTTCAACGTACTATTACCGCACTAGTGTGGTAATAGTAAATTTCTCACGTCCCTCCAAGAAATCGTTCACAATTATTTAATGTAGTAGGTACAAAAATTAACGATTTCATACGTTTACGTTATTTTTCTAACACGTGTTAAGAAAATACCGAACGTAGAGAGGTAGAAAGCTATGAAAGATGCTATATTCGCAACTGGCAAGTTGCTTGTATAGAGGAATCTGTCACGATAAGTGTCAGTTAGTATTTTATTGGCAAAATCACACTACACATTATTATTTTATTTATAATTATGGGAATTTATGGGTTTTTTTTTGATCGTGGGAAAAGTATCGGACATAACTCGCTGGAAAGTATTTATGGTATTTAATATTGGGTGATTTCTTTATCAACTAACGTAAATGGAATCGAATCTTCTTTGAAGCTCATCCATATCAAGTCAAAATATTAGTATCAAAATGGAATTTCCTAATTTTGGACATTCGTAGAAAAAATAGTGTATGCAAAGTGTAATTTGTTGAACTCGAATTCATCTTGTTCAGCTCTTCATTCATGCGACAAAATATAGAGCTTTGAGCACTTGTTACATTACAGTTAAGAAAGTTGTAGTACTTACTGATAAAAATATTTATTATAATCGAGTTCTTTTCCAGTCGGTGTAAAATTGCTGCATATAAATTATTGTATATAATAAAAAGTAGAAGTTTTTACTTTTCGAGTTCAATTTCCTGCAAATTTCTAGTTTACCTACTAGGTAATTATTACGGCAATTTATATTTAGGTCACAAATAGACCGTTTTATCAAAACAGCAAATGCAGGCTGCATTAGGAATATAAACAGAATTATTTATTAGTGTTCGCAAAAGAGAATATGTTAGTAAAGAGATTTATAACTGACTACTATATTCGCGTGTATAATGGCCGGTGGAAGGCGGTAACTAATCTAAGCAGTATTTAGGAGCGCCTCTAACCTTTGTACGCAGAAATTAATAATTTATTAACATTCAAAATGATTTTTTCAATATATATTCAAAACAGTAGTAGATAAAAATACAAACTAAATACTGGTTATAGTTTACGTATTAAACAAACAGTGTAAACTAAATTTATTTTTTCCGCTGATAGAAGTTTATAGAAAAAATCTCTCGAACGTCTTTAATTTCGCAATTTGCAATTTTCCAAAATTTCGTTGTTAATGTAAAAAACCGATTTTGATTTCTATCTGTCATATTACGATGATCTATGGTCAAATTGGAAGAAACGGTTATGGGTGTTTTTTGATATCTCTGATATTTCTAAAAAAGAATCACTTTTTACACATTGACCATCACTCTTCAGTGAGCAGTCGAAATAAAGGTTTCTTTTACTCGAGCTCGATTTAGCAGGTATGCCTTGCAACACCCCCCGTCCAATTGTTGGCATAACACAATAAGCTGGGGGTTGTACTTATTGACCGGTAGCTCAGTGAGCAGGTCGTGAATAAGGGCTTAGATTGATTTGAGTTATTACCAAAATCTAGGCTGGGCGCCAGGACTTTTGCAAGTACCAAATAATTAAAAATTTACTTTAAAAGGTAAAGATAACGTTAAAACTTGAATTCGGTTGGTAAGGAAGTGGAATAAAAAGATATTATTTTATAAAAAGTATAATCAAGACTAGTATATGTGAAGTACAATATTTACAAATAGGTTTGCTGGTTTGGTCCAACCAGGTGTACCAATCTCCAAATGTCACCAGTCACCACTGTTTAGAGAGCGCTACCAACGTAGCTAAATGACCTAAAACATCAAGATACAAAGACAGAAAACAACTAACTACGATACAAAATGGCGACATCCGTTGCCAAGTAAATCTAAAATTTACCATAACCGAAAGTTAGTTTAAATTAACACACGAAATTATTACAATATCAAAGGGATATTAGATAAATTGCCAGCAAGGCACGATAAATTGATACTAATCAATATCAATGATGGCTGTTCCAAAGAACTAAGGTGAACTGATCACCGAAAAGCAAATTCGCCCAAGGCGTAAATTAAGATAATTACGGTACAATATTATTATGAAAATTACCTCAAAGGTACTTTAAATCAATATAGCAACTTTTTAAATAATGATGAGCATAAAATCACAAGATAATACCAGAAAACATATAAATCTTACCAGACCGCAGAACTAGAGATGGTTTCCATCAGAACGCGGCACCAGAGACAACCACTGTCTCTGGCTGCCCTAGTAAGAAGAAAGTAGCATCGTAGTATTCTGCTACCTAAACTCGATTATAGTTTGGAAAGAGACAGACATTTGAGAGTAGAGTATGAGCAATAAAGATAGATAGATATTTAGTGCAAAAATCTGCAAAACCCACTGTTCCAGTAGAAATCAGTGGCACCATCTCGACTAGACTGGCAGAAACTTAATTCATCGTAGAACAACAAACTGGAATGAAATGGCTTGCAATTTCGTTACAGCCTGTAATGATCTCTCCAATTTAAATGTAGTAATTAACATATCCAAGAGTGGAGATTTAACGACCTACTTCTGTTTAGTGCTCCGCCAAATAATAACAAATAGGAATTTAACAATTTTCGAGTATGTTTTGGAAATGTTGGGGAAATTGCTGAAATGTTTTTTAAGTTTTACCTTATCTCCATTATTATTGAAAATACGATTTTTTTGTATAACCGTAAATTGAGGAAAAAATAACGGCTTTAAAATTTCGGAAATTTTGAAATTTTAATTTTACTCCTACAAGGTTGGAATTTTATGAATATTTACACAAACCCTATCATTATACCAATTTCCACAAATCATGTGATACGTCATGTGTGAACATCGTACCTTGGCTGACATCAAAAAATATCCCCAACGGCCTGTTGTGTCATTCCATTATTTAAAGACAAATACAGTTTTGCACTTTTCGTTTTTGCTTAGTCTAGACATTTTAAGGCTGGTTTCTTAAGTACAATATCATGGGCATGGGCGCCGTTAATAAGCAACTTATAAGTTATAATTACAGATCGGGAGACAACGATAAATTCCAGATACGACTTTTACGTAGATATAATATTATATTGTAAACACCTAATAAAATATTCACAAACAGATAGGCCTTTAGCGCATGTATTCCTATCCTCTGTGTTTTTAACATCAATCTCCTAGCGATATTTTTCAAAACTTTTTTCTTTCGTTCTGAGGGTTTGAGACTTTTACTTGGTAGTAGGCTGCCAAAGACGACAGAAGGTGATGGGGTGGTTTTTCATTTCTTTTTTTGATATCTGTATCCCTTCACAAGTTACAGGGACTTTTTGGTTTTGTTAGTTAATGTTTTACATATTCTATCTTTTAAAGAATTTTTTCGAAACTTTTTTGTTTTTCGTCCAAAAGGATTACATAGGATTGTAGGCTATCAAAGTCGACAGGGGTGTTTTTCATTTATTTTTTCGGTATCGTCGGTATCCCTTCACAAGTTATAAGGACTTTTTGATTTTGTCAGCATATGCTTTATATATTTAACATCTATTGGATCTTTTAAAAATTTTTCAAAACTTTTTTTGTTTTTAAATTTCCCGGGGATTTATTTTGCGGGGTGGCACATGTCACACCTGAGGTAACTTTTTAAATGGCAAAGAAGTAGAATTTTCTACAAAAGACATAAATGTGGTCTCTGAAAAAGTTCATATATTTTAATTATGTGCTAATAACATCTATCGAAGTTGAACAGTTCTTCTCAAATACAAATGGATTTTTAATGAGAGGCACTGGAGATTTAATCCGGAACATTGACAACAAATATTACTAACATACGTTTACTCTTGTGGTCGCTAGTTAAAAACACACGTGAGTCGTCCCCCACACACACTATGTATTTACAGGAAAATTACAGCCTTACTTATAACTCATATAAGCCAAGAAAAACCATCAAGCATTCGGTTTTTCCAAATATCAAATGGTTTAATCGTTCTTCAGCGACTTGATTTGATACAGTCATATTGATTAAAAGTTTTAAAATGGTTTAACAGTAAAAATAAGAATCAATATAAGTAATGATTGCAGAAAGTTTTATAATTTATAGGAATGCTGGTAAAGAATAAAGTCAACCTTATAGTAAGCAATAATTTTAATGTCACAGGGGTGCAATTTGCTCTAGTTTTTCATTGAAATATGTGGGAACTAAAAGGGTAGTTTGAATACGCCTCCTTCCACTGCAAAATATATATGTAAATTATATACCACATTTGTTTTTCTATATATCATCATAAAATATGCACAAGACATACAGTTTAATTAAAGTAATAAAGAGATAATTATGAATCAAAATTAAAAATATTTTACTTGACAATTTAATCTACATTGAAATATTTCGGCAATGCAATTATCACCTAAAACTAGTTTTAACTATTTCCGTGAGAAAAAACCTAATTTTCCTATAAATTTCCCACTCGTGGAAATAATAAATATTGCAAGTTAAGTCAATTCAAATATCCACTTACTATAGATTTTAATTGCGCAATCTTTATAATTTATTTAATTTACACTGGAAGTAGATTGTTGAGACGTTGTAACAATGTTAATTGAATGTTGGATATTTTGACCATTATTTTCAATGTGTTCATTTCATCCTAAAATTATTATTGCAATATCACCAATGGAGTTTCAGCAACAGTTGACACTTGAAGCGTTTATTGATGGAGTAAGGGATCAGGAGGTTAGATGAATTCTTAAGTTAGCCAGGCACAAATGAAGTAGTGGGGCATGCCCTTGAAATTGACGCTGTCTATGAGGATACCACACCATCAGACCAAAGAGTGCGAGTCGTGACTGTGGTAGAGACTCCGGCAGATAAAACCATGCAAGTCGTATTAACCGAGTTACAAAAGTTGATCGCACAACTATTGACAATGACGAATTCCCAGACGAGATAAGAACAACAAAATAGCGGTAGCCCGAATGGAGGTATCCGCTTTTATAAGTGTGGCAAATTGAGCCATATTAAGAGGAACTGTCATGACCTCAACATTCAAGATGTAATGTCCGAAGTACAAAAGACCATGCAACTATTGAAAAACTCTAGCCGAGACAAAGCCAACAACAAAGTAGTGAGAGACAGAATGGAGGAGGCATGCGCTGTTATAAGTGTGGCAGAGTGGGCCATATTCAGAGTAACTATCGTGTCGCAGCAATGGAAGAGCCGCAGAAAAACTGACTAGCTGGTAATTCGGGGAATATGCTGGTTAATAAAAATACAGATGCCCTTTCCAGAAGACCATGTCGGGAAGACTGCAAGCACTATCACACGGTGGAAAAACAGCAAGGGAAACTAACCGTGAACACCGTTAAAATTGATGTTCCGGATGATTGTACAAAAGAGACATTAAGGGAAGAACAGTTAAATGATAAACAAATTGGTCATATTCTGAAATGGAAGGAAATGGGAATCCGACCCAATTGGAAGGATGTTTCAGACAAAGCAGTAGGACTGAAGGCTTCATGGGTACAGTGGGACTCCCTTACAGTAGAGGACGGACTGCTGAAAAGAGCTTGGGAAAGTTCAGATGGGAAGGAAATTAATTACTTTGAGACTGGTAATCCTCAGATATCGCATACCAAAAGTACTCCAAGAAGTGCATAGTGGAACGTCTAGCGAACATTTTGGCATTAACAAAACCATGACAAAAATAAGAGAACGATTCGCGCGTCAAGAATGGGGCCACAGACAAGAAGTAAGAGCCCAATGAAGCAATATAACGTCGGGGCTCCTTTTGAGGGAATTGCAATAGCAAGTGATTGTATCAAGGCTTGTTATGATCTTGAGGCTAATTCAGGAGGGTACCACGCGGGAGATCTGGTTTGACTATATATCCCAGAACGAAAGAAAGGCAGGTCCCCGAGGTTTCACCCGCCTTAGGAAGGACCATACACTGTCGTCACCAGACTAAATGACGTCGTATACCAAATTCAGCAAAGTTCAAAATCCAAGATGAAAGTGGTGCATATACAGAGACGAGCTGAGTATGCAAGGAACAACGAATTGCCTGACCAGAACGTTCAGGCTTAAATAGGGGGCAGTGTGACGCCTCTGAACTGTGTAAACTGAATAGATGAGACTGGAATTGTACGAGAACAGCCGGGAATGTTCGGAAATATTCTAGACTGCGTGAATGGATTTATAAATAAGACGCACGGTAGGCCGAGACTCAGTCTTAAGTTGAAAGTGAACGGGTAAAGAAGAAATAAGAGACTTATAAAGTGTATAATTGGGATTATAGTTAAGAGAGTCATTAATCTATCGTTGTTAATTATTAATTAATAAATAAAGTAGTGAGTAAGTGTTAGAGTATGGGTTTTTGTGGGGATCGCAAACACGTAACAATATTATCTTTTTTATAATCCAAGTTTGCGCGCATTGGCAAATAGCCGAGAAAACAATTGTTTAAAAACATATATGTTATACTTGTGTCTATAATAAGTTTTTGTAAATAATAATTAGCAGAAAAAATTGTTTAGAGTTATTATTTTTCATTTCACTCTATAAAATAATTATTGAGTATTACTTAAGCATCCTTTCAAACTTAATATAAGAACAATAATAAATACCTATAGTCTCTTACATTTATTACGGCCATCCTTATAGTTTCCTATATTTTACACCGTCTTTCTTATCTGAACGCGCTAGTATAATAGTTCTAGGTAGATAATCAAACACGATACTTCATATACATTTAATCGCAGAAGCTATTAAAACAACTATTTGATCCAGAAGCAAGATGACATTGGATTAAATAATAGTATTCGTATGCTTAGAATTGTAATGTTCTATTTATTTAAATAATACGTTTTTTTTTAATAATTATAACTAGAATTTTAATAATATTAAACATGTTACGTAGATACACATATTAGTCATATTCTAAGATTGTCTGATATGAGTTACGTCTTCAGTCTACACAGATCAAGAGATAGCACGTACAATAGCTATTTGTATGACAAGGGAGAAAAGTGCATAATTTCCTCCCGCGGATAGTTTGATGCCCGACGCGAAACGGAGGGCATCAATATCCAAGGGAGGAAATGGCACTTTGCTCCTGTGTAATACATATGATTTTTTCTACGACCATTTACAGTGTTTTACATTGGTTTTACATATATTTTATTATATTTTCTTATGCATGACAATCAAAAAACCAAATATGTGAAAATGGCATACCTAATAGGTATTTAAATAAGTAAGTATTGTTAAAAATCAAAGTACATGGAACGTTGCTAAGGTTGCTTCTTGTTTTCAAAATAAACAAACTTCCAAAAAGTTTATAATAATGTATTCCGAATGTGAAGATGAAGTTCCTCAAGATATTCTGGAAGGAGCAAACGTGATTTCGTTAAATCTATTACCGTTAAAGTCTCCTGAAAAATATGAAAAGAGTACCAGCTATTTAATTGTTGGATGGAGACTAGGCAAATAAGAAAAAATATGTGAAGATGTGGTCCTATTTTACTTTTCCAAAAAATGCGCCGATTTGAAGCCTTCAACATTATGGAGCAAATACAGCATGTTGCGATCTACACTCCAAATTAAAGACAATATCGACATTAAGTTTCCTAAATTAGTAGCTTTTTTAAAAAGGAAATCTACTGGATATAAAGCCAAGAAAGCCAATACTTTTTCAAGGAAGGATATCAACAAGTTTATTGCAGAAGCTCCAGATGAAACTTACTTACATATGAAGGTAAGATTGATCGTTATTGTTGAATAATAAATAAAAACGTAACGCAGCATTTTTTATTAGGAAGTATATATATGACAATTAAGTGACATTTTAGGCAGTTATCATAAGTGCATTTTCCTTTTTCAGGTTGTGCTTATATTTGGAATTACTGGGGCATGCCGTAACGATGAATTAGTTAAAATGGTACTTGAGGATATCAGTGATAAAGGCGATATTTTGGTGGTGCAAATACCTGACTCAAAAACTAATATCAAAAGAACATTTACAATAACAAATGAGATTTTAAACGGAGTATCTGGCTTGGATATGTATAGAAAATATCTGGACTGTAGGTCCCCTAAAATATGTCATTCTAGATTTTTTGTAACTTATGCTAAAGGGAAATGTACAAACCAGGTAATTGGCAAAAACACAATTGCTAAAATTCCATACAGAATAGCAATATTTTTAAATTTGGATGATTCGAAAGGCTATACTGGACACAGTTTCCGCCGTACTTCAGCTACGTTATTAGTCAATGCTGGAAGTGACATTCTCACTCTAAAAAGACATGGGGGATGGCGAACAAACGCAGTAGCAGAAGGGTACTTAGATGATTGTATTTCTAAAAAATGTGAGGTAGCCAGCCAAATAATTACGGGAGAAGGTACTACTTCAAGTACCAAAAAACGTTGTCTTGTTATTGAAAATTTTGTTTCTACAAGTACTTCATCAGCGACCAAGACTTTGGAAAACAACAAACAGGAACTGATCTCCACCAGCAGAGCCAATATTTCTTCAGGGGCAATCTCCATTAGTAATTTAACTAATTGTACCATAAATTTTAACAATAATTTAAACCTCGATTTAAACTGTTTTCAATTTTTATAAATAAAAATAAGTAATAAAAAATCTGTTTCAAAGAAAAGCATTCATTTTCAGGAAGTTTGTGTATCAATAAAAGAAGTCTATACACTACTATTACAGCTATTTGAAGTTTTTACTTGTTTGCTTCCAGAGGGAGCCAAAGTATTTTCCTCCCTAGGGAATCAAAGTATTTTCCTCCCGAGGGAGGAAAAGTACTACTTTGCTCCCTGAAATGAGGGAGCAAAATAGTATTTTCTATGTAGGGAGTAGAAAGAAATACTATCCTTAAGAGAATTATATCAAAAAAAACTATTTTTGAGATACACACCTTACTCTTTATAGTGACGATCAGTTTTGCGTGTAATTTCACCTACTAAATATGCTTTTTATTTAAATTAAGATAATTGTTTTTGCCTTTAATTACCATCAATACTGTAAGATCAATATAGAGATTTATATTGGCCACATGATGAAAATACCACCTCACCGCATTACCTTAATGTAGAATTTTACCCCGCCAAACTGTCTTCAATGAATAAGTTAGATCGTATTAGAGATTGTATAACCGTATTTATTCATTAAATATCCTCAGCAACTATGATTAAAAACTATTTAAGAATTCTGATAGCAATTTTCTTCATTAATGTAATCGTGATTGCTAATCATATTGTGGTGAAACAAATTTAATATTAGGTATAACTTTACGATTATGATTTAATAACGTGTTTACAAGCTTTCCTCAATAAAAATAACAATATACGATAATACCATAATCATAAACCTACCCGTTACACCCAAATAGAAAACTTACATTTTCGTCATGCAATAGATTCGTTAGTACAAATGATACTTTATATATATAAATAATAAATGCTTACTTGATTTCATAATACATATGAATTTAAAACATGGGCATTAATGATCTTTTAATAATTGCCAACAAGTGACCATCTCAATAATCAGTGATCTGCTTTGTCTTTTTCCGCAAATATGTGAATCACGTTCTAATTTCAAACAAAAATTACCTTTATGCTGTATTACGCGGACCAGGGCACTGTGCCTGTTCATAATTTCAAAATATCTGGCAAAATACTAAGTATTTTCAAAATCCAACACCGATGGCGATGATGACGATCCTAAAGTGTTATTAGTGGTAATAGTAATGACAATTCTATTTATCTTTTCCGCAATTTCGCCCAAAACTTTATTAGAAATTTGTCTTTTGTTCTCTATGGAATACTCAATATATGCCCCCCTATTTTGGGGCCATTACTATTCATGACATTCATTAATGATCTATCTAATATTATCAGAGATGCTTTAACAGTTATGTATGGTGATGACATTAATTGCACAGAAGTCGCCGATTCTGCTATGAAAATGGATTGAAAAGTAAAAACTGTACTTGATAATGTTAGTGCCTGGTGTCAACGTATTATCGTTATACTCAACGAAAACAAGACCACATTTTTAAATTTTTATCTTAGAAGACCTATAGCAGATTTCTTTATTTCATTTGATAAGCAAACCAAATTCCTAGGTACTATTGCGGCCGAAAAAAAGTGTTCAACTGATTTTCCCGTTGTAAATATGGTTCTAACTAGTGACGCATCAATCATAATATATTTTATTATTTTTATTAGTGTCATTGTCATTTTGATACCCCACCAATGATTTGTTGTCAAAATAATTTAATTAATATAACTGACGTAAAAATCCCTATTTACAACAGACGTTTTTTTTTTAAAAAAACGTACTACTTGATAAAAAATCGATTACTTTTTTTCGGCGGCAATAGTACATATATTGATGACACATTGACATGGGAATCTCACACTGACCATATGTGCAAAATGTCAAGCATATATTGTTATACTTCCATTGAAATCTACCTTAAGTGAATCAGGACTCATCGAGAAGTGTATTCTCATAAGAAGGAATTAGAAGCGGGTTTAATTACATTACAGTAAAAAAACAATGAATTGACGGGTACGCCCGCATAAAGAAAATTGCACGGTGGAGAATGCAAAAATTGCAAATGGTTGAAAGATGCAAATCGTGGACACGAGTTTCTGACTAATTGGTCCTCATCAGCATGGTGTAGCTGAGTTAAAATGATGGACAAAACTCAAAAAAGACATTAAAGGAAAACCACTGACAGGGAGCCAGTCGCACCTTTGTGGCTTCCACATGGATGGCTCTGGTATGAGAGCGTCGTCCAAGCATCGCACACGTGGGCAACTTTAGCAACCTGCGTGGGATTCCGGACCCACCCGCGTCGGCCAAAACCGCTCCTATAAAAAAAAAAAAAAAAAAAAAAAAAAAGGGGGGAGAGAGGGAGAAAAAGGGAAAAGAAAAAAAAAAAAAAAAAAAAAGGAAAAAAGGAGAAAAAAAAATATTTAAAAAAAAAAAAAAAAAAAAAAAAAAAAAAAAAAAAAAAAAAAAAAAAAAAAAAAAAAAAAAAAAAGAGGAAAGGGGAGGGGGAGGAAAAAAGAGAGGGGGAGGGAGAAAAAAAAAAAAAAAAAAAAAAGGGAAAAAAAAAGGGAAGAAAAGGAAAAAAAAAAAGAAAAAAAAAAAAAAAAAAAAAAAAAAAAAAAAAGGGAGGAAAAAAAAAAGGAAAAGGAAAAAAAAAAAAAGGAAAAAAAAAAAAGGAGGAGGAAGGAAGAGAAAAAAAAATAAAAAAAAAAAAAAAAAAAAAAGAAAAAAAAGAAAAAAAAAAAAAAAGGAAAAAAAAAAGGAAAGAAAAAAAAAAAGAAAAAAAGGGAAAAGGGAAAAAAAAAAAGGGGGGAAAAGAAAAAGAAGGAAAGGGGAAAAAAAAGAGGGAAAAAAAAAAAAAAAAAAAAATAAAAAATGGGGGGGGGAAAAAAAGAAAAGGAAAAAAAAAGAAAAAAAAAAAAAAAAAAAAAAAAAAAAAAAAAAAAAAAAAAAAAAAAAAAAAAAAAAAAAAAAAAAAAAAAAAAAAGAGAGGGAAAAAAAAAAAAAAAGGGGAAAGAAAAGGGGGGGAAGAAAGGGAAAAA